>JAMXBB010000006.1:44610120-44829900 GCA_024138015.1 Lumnitzera littorea | reverse complement strand
GTCGGGGCTGAAGGAGGAAGGCATAGTGCTGCGTTCATTTAAATCTGTTTGGCAGAACAAGGAAGGGGGGTTTTAGTAGCACAGATTATTACCTTATATGCTATGAGCAGGCACTGTTGTTTGTTCCTGGAGCCTTGATACTTTTCAGCAAGGGTAAATGGATTAGTATTACCCTCTCCTATTATTAGGATTGAGTAGGTTTCCTTGTCAACGAGGAATCGCCAGTATGTCAGCGAGGATTCAGGAATTTCCTTCTATAATCGACCGATGTCACTTTTAACAGGCGAGAGATTGGGATGGCGATGGTGAGAGCGAGAAGGATAATCCAAGAAAAAGGGAGAGGGGTGAAAAAAAAATGAAAAGCAAAATATTGGTTGATATGTGTATATATTTTATATCTATAAAAAGAAATTCGGTATAGATTATATATCCTGCTAAACTCGAGTTAATTTAAAAAGATATGAATTTATTTAAATATTTTATGGTAAGTTACACATGCCACTCTTCAAAACTTTAATACATTTAAGAAACTAATATAATTTACTTTTTCCATTGATCTGGTTAGATCAATTATGGTGGCATTTAATGTTAAAATTCGTGTAAGCATCAAGAAAAGGGGGAAAAAAAAACTATTAAATCATTAGGATACTTTACAGAGTTAAATTATTTTATTAATTATATTATATATTCACATCACAATTGGATTACATAAGGACTGATTATGCTGCATCATTCGAAACTTGTCTCTACAAAGTCCTTGGCATTCGAGGTTTGTATTTTAATTGGAATTAAATTCCATAATTCAAAAGATTAAAATGTTTTGCTTAAAAAATCTTGTCAAATTGGCATTTCATATGAAATTGGAATTTGTATAAAAAAAAAAAAAGTACAATCAATTTGACATTGTAAATAGTATTTTATTTTATTATCATGTTAATCAACATCCAGTTTGACTCATATATCGTTTAGTTGTATTAGATGATGCTCAGGTTCTACTATTACAGATATTTTTTCAAAACAGATTGTACTACTTGAAGTGAATACGTATTTTTTTTTTTAATTTTCATTTAAAATAAAAAATATGGCTTGACAATATAATAATTTTTTCTTCTGCAAATATATGGTCGGCTAGGGTATCAAATTCTATTAAATGTTAAGCTTGGATTCTCGTTAGAATTTATATCAGTTGAATATTTTAGATAAATCAATTTATGTTATTGAGCTGTTTCACACTTATATCATGTCAAGTCCATTTTGAATTTCTTTTTTTAGTCAAAAAAATGCCGATGAAATCGACTTGCTTTTGCACTTCATCCTATATAAAGAAAATAGATGAATACGTGTGTCGCCTTATGTTATCACCGGTAGCGATGGGCCTAGTCCGAGTAAGTCACTTGGTGAGTAACACTGCGTGTTCTCTTTTTCGGCTTAGAGGATCAACAGTGAGTATTTGTAGGCTCCTTAAGTTGGATCATGCGATCCTGGCCCCATACTTCTTGGCCCAGCCGGGATTGAGACTGGCCAATCAGCGATTGTCTCTTGGGCAGAGCCCGCCTTGTGTTGGGACATGTTTTGATCATAAACTATTAATAGTTTATGAATGGATGGATATGTTAGTAAAAATTATGGAAAAGACAAAATTAGTCATTACAGTTGCACTGTTTTTTCAATCCAAGTCCTTAATTTCTTTTCCTCATTTTTAGCCTTCGAACTTCTCCAAAAGGACAAATAAGTCATTCCATTGTCTTCGTTAAGTATTTTATTTATAGTTAGCACGAGTTATCTCCTAATTGGCTTACACTAATAATTTATTGCAATATTTTTCTTGGGTAACTAATTTAGTGCAAATCACATATACAACTCCTTATATCTACCATATGTACTCTAAACCTCTATTTTCAAAAAATCATCATATTTTATATTATCTTTTACCTTTGAAACTCTTTCTTGTCATTTTATTTAATATTTTTTTGTCATTTTTTTTCCCTTTTTGCCAAAGGGCAAAATGATCATACGAGACTTTAAAAATACTTTTATAAAGATCTGGATGTCTATATGCAATTTTAACAAATTCTTATTATTAAATATCTTTAATTAAGTTATGCTATTTGATTCATGGCCATCCATTTCAATACTGAACATAGCACAAATCTTTCTAAGTTGTTTCTAGCAGTTGTCCTTCCAAATCTTGCGATGGTCGGCATACCACACTAGTAGGTGGCTGACCCACCAAAGTTGGGTGTTTTTTTTTTTTTTTTTTTTCCGGCTAATTAGATAAATAAATTAACTAGAAGGTACCAAGCATGCTCCTTAAGAGCTTTTTTTTTTTTTTCCCCCTCTTTCTTCTCATTTAATCAGACACTTATTATTAAGAGTTTTAGAAGGAAACTTTTAACACTCTCCAATATAGATTATACACTTTATGGAAAGAACAAATACATAAAAATATAAGAAGGTTTTTTTCTTTTCCTTAATCTTATTTTTTAACCATTTGATAGAAAAAAAATTAATGATTTAAATAGAGAAAGGACAAAATAATAACAACTAACTTTACATTTTTATCCACTTAAAAATTAAAATTATAATAGATTACATACTATGATGATATATATATATATATATATATATATATTATTTATTAGCAATACAAAAAGACGAACATTAATTACTAAAGCATTGGATAGTCTAGATGAGATAAATTGTATATATGTATAATAATTTATTGAGAGAGAATTTACTTCTCAATTTTCCTTAGTTTATAAAAATTAATAGATAAGATTATTTAAACTTTCAAAAAATGCTATAATATTATCATGATATCACTGCATAATTTTTAATCGTTAATTATACGTGTCAGTATTTTAAATGCTAAATCGAGGAAAATTAAAATAAGCTAAATGGTACGTAGATTTTTGAGAACACATCTCTCTATGTTCTTTAATATTATGTTATAAATATAAAATAAAGTTGTGAGCCTCTAAAATTATATCTGAGGCAATCGTACTTAGATTTAAGACCTTCGGAAAGAATTTATCTAATTAAGTTCAAATTTTATTATTAGGTTAGAAAAATTAGTTAAAATAACTTACTAAAGTTAGATTTTAAAAAATAATGTCATAAAGACATAATTTTAGTTTTAGAAATGCAATTATTCAATATATCATAAAATTCGTTAGAACCCTTAAAACCGAGCTTGACTTGTGACAAAACCCTTAAGATAAGTTATTTAAGTTATAAAAGTAAATAATATTTCATAATATGCTATTTGAACATATATGTATTTTTATGAATATATCTAATATATATAATAAACATATTCATAAATTAACTCAAAAATCTATAAATATATAAAATAAGCGATAAACTTGCAAAATCAAAGAGAAAATATACCTTAAAAATGAATAATATGGATAAAACATAATTATATAAGTGTGATTACTTGTTAAATATACCAAGCATATAAGATATATACGTATATTAATAAAATAACTAAATATTAATAAAATATACATAAAATATTAATAATTAACTTAAAAGCAGTCAAAACCTGTCCAAACTGGTTGGAAAATTTTGGAAACAAAATCAAGAAAGAACAAATGATGAATCAAAAGTGAAATTAAAGAGGAGTAAACACCTCATGCTTAGAAAAATGGGAAGAAAAGTGAAAAAAAAAGGAAAATTTTTAGATAATCCCAAATCAGTATAAATAGACCATAGGACAACATTTTAGACAATTAGGAACCTAGATCACTCAAGAGAAAATTTGGGAAAATTATAGAAAAAGTAGGAAAAAAATAGAAAAAAAAAAGACAAAGCATACACTATCCTAGCTTAGTTCTCCAACCTAATGTGGTTCCACTATTGAACCTTGCCGACCGTTAGTAATCCACTAATCGCCTAGCTCTACCAACATACCCTCACTTGCTATTGGCCATTAGAGCTTTAAAGAACGGCGAGTCCTAATTTTTGTCTTATTTTTCAATTAATTTATAAAATTATTAAACTAAATAGGAAAATTTTGAAAAAAAATTATTCATAAGTTATTTTTAGGATACTTTTATGTTGTAATTTTTTTTTTATAAAATTATGAATATTTTATATACTTACTTAACAAATGCACTATTCATTCAAATTTTCAAATTTAAAAAAAAAATAAATAATATTGTTTTGAGCTCAAAATTTTTCAATAGAATACCTATTACATCTAGTTCAATGCTATATGGAATGATTTTGATTTCATATATGTTTAGTATTTATTATATTATTGACTTTGACAATGGTTAAAATAGGGTAATTTCTGAAATAAATTAATTTTTATAGAAATACTTAATTCTAGATGTTTCTAATGATTGATGATCTTAGCTATTTATTATGAATTTTCTTAGTAAAATTGCTTAAATTACTAATCGTGATATATTTTTGGCTATACCAAGCTAAAATGCGAGAATTTTGAATTAAATTTTATACCTATATATGCTTATTTGGTCTGGATATAATGGATTTTCATCATATTTTATGATATTAGACGACCTAAACCATGGTATATGCATATTAGGGTTAAATATTAAATATTTTACCAAGCTATACTTAGAAATTATATAGAATATATTTTATATAATATGGAAATCATATGATAGTGCTATATGGACATATATGTATAATAAAAATATTTTTTAGAAGTTATCTCTTGAGATATAACTTGTATTACGTATCATCGAGTTCGTATAAGCCCAATGATATTATTTTTATTAAAATCGAGTAATCTTAGGTAATAAAACCAATATTTTTATAATATTATAAAAATTTATATACTACGATGATTTTGTTATAATTGATATGTTACTTAATTGATTAAAGATACATTATATTAAGTACATATCTAAATATAACTATATTCCATCATATAAGAGCAATATACTACAAATATATATATTTATGTATATATATTACATATAGAACTCCTTATTTCTACAACATGTACTCTAAATCTCTGTTTTCAAAATTAAGTATTCATATTCAAATCTTTTAAAGATTCTGCTTTTTAATTACTGAAAAAAAAAATTACAAAACTTACGTAAACATAAAATCATCATATTTTATATTATCTTTTAGCTTTTAAAATCGTTCTTATCATTTTATTTAAAATTTTTGTCATTTTTTTCCCTTTTTGTCAAAGGGCAAAATGATCATACCAAGCTTTACAAATACTTTGGGAAAGTAAAAAAATAATATAAAATTTTAAAAAATTCCTAAAAATAAGGTATTTAAGAAAATTATCTTAAAAATACTTTATTTAAAAAATAATTTTATTATAAAAAAATTATCCTTTAAGAAGGTTCAATATTAAATTTGAATTTCGCCTTTTTTATACATTTACTATAAATTTATTACATCTCCCACTTTATTTCCGGCTTGTCTTTTCACTCTCTCTCTCTCATCATTCTTTAATATTCCTGGCTTTCTCTCTCCCTATCTCTGTCTTACCCCAAAAAGCAGACACCGTCCCGGCTTTTCCCTCTCTCTCCCTCCAAAAAGCAAAAAGCTAGCTTCTCTCTCTCTCCTAAAAAAAGCCACCCACTTGATTTACTTTTCTCCAAAACCGAAACCCAATTTCTTTTTCCTTGGATTAAAATCGTTTTTCAACAGGGGATTTTAGTATCAACACTTAAAACTCAGACGATTTTAATTTAATTTTTAAAAGATGATTTCAATTATCATATTTTTGAGATTATTTTTTAAAAAACCTTCTTTTTGGAATTTTTAAAAAATTTTATATTATTTTTTTTTTCTTTTCCCCTGGATGTCTATATGCAATTTTAACAAATTCTTATTATAAAATATTTTTAATTAATTTACGCTATTTCATTCATGGCCATCCACTTCAATGCTAAACATAGCACAAATCTTTGTAAGCTGTTGCTAGCAGTTGTCCTACCACATCTTGCGATGGTCGGCATACCACATCAGTAGGTGGCTAACCCACCAAAGACGTGTGGTTTTTTTTTTCCGCTAATTAGACAAATAAATTAATTAGAAGGTACCGAGCATGCTCATTAAGAGTTTTTTTCTTTTTTTTTTTTAATTTCCTTTCCTTTCTTGTCTTTTAATCAGATACTTATCATCAAGAGTTTTAGAAAGAAGCTTTTAATATTCTCCAATATAGGTTATATACTTTAGGAAAAGAACAAATACACAAAAATATGAGAAGTTTTTCTTTTATCTGATTTTTTAAACCATTTGGTAGAAAAAAAATTAATGATTTAAATAGAGAAGGGACAGAATAATAACAACCAATTTTACATTTTTATCCACTTAAAAATTAAAATTATAATAGATTACATAATGCAATGATATATATATATATATATGAGATGAACATTACTTACTAAAGCATTGGATAGTCTGGATGAGATAAATTGTATGTAGGTATAATAATTTAACGAGAGAGAATTTACTTCTCAAATTCCCTTAGTATATAAAAATTAATATATGAGATTATTTAAACTTTCAAAAAATACTATAATATTATTATGATATTACTATATTTTGTATAATTTTTAACCGTTGATTATATGTATTAGTATTTTAAATGCTAAATCGAGAAAAATTAAAATACGCTAAATGGTATATGAATTTTTGAGAATACATCTCTCTATGTTCTATAATATTATGTTATAAATATAAAATAAAGTTGTCCTCTTTCCAGGACGAAAGGTCTACTTAAGTCCATCTTTTGTTGGCTTGCAACCCAAAGCAGCGATATATAAAAGGACGATTGTACCCGTTATTTTAGCCTTATTCAGCCGCGGCCAGTCCAGGCACGCATTTTAGTGGGGAACAGTGGATTTGGTGAAGTCACTTTTTCAGAAGTTCAAATGTCTCCTTGGCCGGGGAAATCCATACTTCTGCTGTTCTGAACTCTCTCTCTTCAAAAAAAGTTCCGGTGAGTTTGTATATGGATATCTTTCTCCTTCAAGTAGTATCTTCACTTTTTTCTCGTATATTTGTGCAACATTTGCATGCCCACGTCATTTTACCTAGTAGTTAGGGTTGCAGTTTCAAGCAGTTTGGAAATGCTTTTGTTATTTTCCTCTTTCCTGCATTTCTAGTTTCGATATGCTTTGTTCTTTCTTTTCCTATATCCTGAATTACCAATGGCTGCTATTTTGTCAGCTTTATGTACTCGATTGTGAATTGTGTGTGTAATCAATTTTGAAAATGCGAAAAGAACTTCCTTTCTAGCGTGTTATACTCTGATAATTAGTTCATAGTTTTCTTAGGATAGGTTTCCATTAGTAATAGTTGACGAGTGAATATAAATTTTTGGCGACTAACTGATGTTTGGCTTCACTTGTAAATGTACTTATTAAGAAATATCAAGTGGATAAGGAGATACGAATTGCAACCCTATTTGAAGGAAGACAATTAAAATGAAAAAAGCATTTGAGACAGTTCTCACGATACTTATTAGGGATAGATCTTGATGTGAGTTATGGTTCGCTTTGAGAAATGATGTTAGAGGCAAGAACTACAACCGGAAAAGTCTAGGACAAGTCCAAGAAGTAATTGATCATCTAGAAGATCAGGGAGTCAACCGGCCCACGGTTGACTGCGTCCAAGTGACTGTCCAGCGATTTGCATGCATTTTCTTTTATGCTTCTTATTTAGTTTTCCACGTTTAGTTTCCTGTTTTGTTGTGTCTTTTCCATAGAGAGTTAGGGTTATTTTCTTAAAGCCTATATATAGGCATGGTTGTAATAGAATAGGATTATCACGAACAATTATCTTCGAGTATGACATTATTATCAAGAGGCTGTTGAGTTCATTATTGACTATTGACGGTGTTGTCTTTCTTTATTCCCCAAGTTCTTATCTATTTCAGGGTTGCGATGAACCACATTACTTAGATTTTGTGCGTTATATTAGTATCTATTTAACACCTAGATTATTTTGGTGATTGTGAGTTATATCAATTATTAATTTATCTACCTTAGTTGGTTCATTTTGAGAATAATGCATGATATTTATTCTTGATTCACCCAATCCTGTTTGTCTTCCATCTAAAGATATACACATAAACATTATAAAAGTACTTTCCTTTATGTGGTTTGAACGCTAATTCCAATAAAACACATTCTTGATTATGATCTAAATTGCTAAGCGATCCCCTTCACATCATAATTGGTTCAAGATCTTTTGGTGAGATGTTCTTACATTGTGGTAAGTTTCATCGGTCATTAGTTCTCTTATTAACTTTTGAAGTTGGAAGTTTGGAGATTTGGGTTTGTGGACTTGGCATGGATAGAGTTGGTGTGTAATGTTATGTAGTTGATCTGAATTATTGAATTTGATATTGAAATTGAATTGTGAAGTAATACGTCAAGTGTAAGTATTGATAATTCTAGGGCGAGTCATGTCCATTTTGTGGAAAGACAGTTGACCCATGGAAAATTAGTTGCAAGAATTGTCGGCTTACATGAGAGAGGTTTTGGCTCAATTGATTGATCGTAGAGAAGCATGGGTGTGTGTATAGGGCAAGGGATTGAAATAGTCATGGTGGTAGTTGGTGGAGTAGTGTGAATGGAGTCCAGCGGTGATGATTTTGATGTAAGGAGGGTATGCTGGTGGTCGGATTACCAGCGGCTTGGTGGTTAAAGATTCCTGAATATTTAATGTTAGTAGCCCACCTGAAGAATATTCAAGTTAGGGTGTTGAAAGGTCTTTCTCCAACTAATTTCACCCTTCATCTAATTCAAGGCTCAAACCTTGTAGTAAAAATCAAACACCCTATCCTTTTCAAGCATCTTTGCCTACTTCCAATTTCAGGACACTTTTAATCAATGTCATAAAATAAGTCCATCTCTTTTGATAACTCCAAAAAAATGTTGTAGTATTCTGTAACATTTGAGTTGCCTTGACTGGTGATGCAAATTTTCAATTTAATCTCAAAACATTGTGATGCATTCCCTACTTCAAAGTGCATTTCTGAGACTGCTTCCCAAATGTCTTCTGCAGTCTTAGAACACATGTAGTTATGTCTAATTCTAGGCTCCATTAAGTTTACCAACGAAGCCATAATTATTATGTGTTCGACCTCCCAATTTGAATAATTTTCCTGAAATGGATGGGGTTTCTGTGATAGTTCCAATTAAGTAACCCACATGCACTACTCAGAAGTCTTGTCTAAGAGCTCACTCATAGTGTAATGTGTTTAATTTCTGCTAGAGGCATAGGACCAAACCAAAGCATTAATAACATGATTAGATAACATGACTCTGGAAGCAATTTTTATTCATCTCAGTCGAGGAAGTTAAATAGACTAGGAATACATGACTTGGGATACAGAAGTTCTTGTCCCCTCTGCAAAATCAGTGATATATGTTTTTTTCAACTGAGCTACTAGATTTGATAATACCCCAAATCCAAACAAATAGAAGACACAACCAAGCAAATAATAATAGGCAGGCTAACAGCTTAGACACACACTAACAATTCCTTATACCCAAAAAAACACTAATAATTCTGACACACGACAGAAATCACATGACTAAATATTTTTCTAGCAGCTTATATGTGAGAGGTTGGTGATGGAATAATATCTCACTTTGGCATGAGTGTTAACTTTTCACAGTTCCACTTAGCAAGTGCATTGGGCATAGGGGATTTGTGTTTGAGACTCCCTCATATTGCAAAGTTGTGCTCCATTATTGAAGGTGCAAATTGGTCTCTTCCCCTTAGGGACATTGACAGATTTTGGATTCTAGGTATGTCATCCCCTGGTTTTCCTTATCTGATACGGTTGCCCTTAAGCACGGTGAATTCTCTATATAGAAAGCTCAGAAATGGACTCAATCATCTTTCCTTAAAAGGTTGTGGGAAAAAGTGGTTTGGTGTCAGAAGTCTATCCCAAGCATGAATTCAGCAGCTTTGTCTGAATCACTGGTGATCTCAATTAGTGTGATGCTCTTGCAGCTTCACTGTATATGGAGGACCAGAAACACCATTAAACTTTGGAAATAGCAGCATTCACCCCTTGGTTTTTAGCTAGAAGGATCTTAGCCTAGGTTGAATTTGATATCTCACCCTAAATTGGTCTAAGTTTAGTTTTTGAGTGTACATTGTAAACCCTAGGTCCCTTTGCTACTGCTTGGTTGCTTATATCAGATTCCCTGATCTTGCTTTTATAGCGATTGTACTTGACTTTTTCACTTTTTAATGTAAATAACTGAATCAATGAATGTAGCATAAGAGAAAAGTATTTGTTTTATTCTTTCAACTGAGGGGATTAGGAACAGCATTGCTCTGGAGTTGAGGTAAACTTACCTTTTCCTAATCTGTTGCATGTGTTCTTGATCGTTCTAAATTTTAGTCCTATCAAAGGCACATTCCTCAAATTTAAGTTGCTGATTATAAAAGATGTGTTGTGGTCAGTTTCGTCTCATCCATATTCATATTTTGTTATGGATTGATATTAGAGATCAACAAATGCTATTTGTTTTATTTATAATGTATTCTTTAATAATATTGTATAATGAGAGTGAGGAGTAAAGATAATTTGAGATGCCATGGGCTGATTGCCCTGTGAATTTGAAATGCCCCGCAAGGTCTGATGGTGCTTTTGCTGGATCATTTGCCAGTGGCGGTGAACTCTAGGCTCTAAATTTCTGCTGGTTGTGAACCTTATATTGCCAAAAGACATCTGCTGCATTTAACTTTGCTTTGTCTTGTCTTCTTGTTCATTTAATGCCAAATAGTCTGGTAAATTCAACCAAAAATATGTACCTGGAACTTTTGTATAATCTGTTCATTCTTCTCTGAAGAAAAGAATTATCTTCTGAGAATTATATTGGGAAGCTGCACTTTCCTGAGAAATTATTAATTTGTTTTTCTTAATGTATTAATTAGGGATTTACATTTTTTAAACAACTTTAAATAAATGCTACTATCATGATAAAATTTGTTTGGTAGTTTTATCTTGGTAGATATTTTTCATTCAGAAACTGCTTTTGGAATCTACTACTATCACCTGCATGGTTCATCTTTTAGTTGATAATAACTAGATTAGATTTTGTAACTCCATTTGACACTTTTGACAGCTATATCTATATATTTCTCTTTACCTTTTAAGTTTAGGCTGATAGTGGCTCAAGCCAGAACACAGAGCATCAGTTTTTAAGACCCATAGCAGCAAGTTTTCCCTTCTCAATCAGGTCATTAGTTTTATGATTCTCAGGATCTATTTCCTGAGTAACTTCAAACATTCTATGATCTGATTGTTATTCCAGCTACGAGAAATATATTAATAGACTTTCTTTTAGTTGTTAGCAATTGATTCGTTCATGCTCACTGGGTGTAAACAGATATATTTTTCTTGTGCGATGTGGAGCCTGCCTTCTTCCATGTCTATTTCTTTCCTCATTTTCTACCTATTCTTGAGTTTTCCAATTCTGATCAATAATGTCCTCCAATAATTTCATCCTGTTTCCTTGAACAGGAATAATGCCAGAAGTTCAGCTTGGTTCCCATACTATAAAATCCCACGGAGCTCAATTGGCAAAGATTCATAGGCATGACTGGCTGATTCTCATACTTCTAGTGGTAATAGAGGTTGTCTTGAATGTTATTGAACCTTTTCACCGCTTTATTGGGGAGGAAATGATGACGGACCTGAAGTATCCATTGCAGGAAAATACTGTTCCTGTTTGGGCTGTTCCAGTATGTCAAAGATTATATATACATATAGAAAGACTTTCTATGCAATATTTGTTTTATATTTTCTTGGGTTTGTATGATACATAATTATTTGTATTCCTTCCCATAGATGATTGCTATACTGCTGCCTTTTGTGGTATTCATTGTCTACTACTTCATCAGAAAGGACGTTTATGATCTTCACCATGCTATATTGGGTAGTTTTTCTTCTATATTATTGAAGTATAATTTTTTGTTCCCAATAATTGCACAATTTTCTGACTCAGTCATTGATCCATTTTCAGGGCTTCTCTTTTCTGTTCTTATAACTGCAGTTATAACTGATGCAATTAAAGATGCTGTTGGTCGACCTCGCCCAGATTTCTTTTGGCGCTGTTTTCCTGATGGAAAAGGCGTATGTTTTCCCATTAACCCGACATGCTTATCCTTTTGATTTCTTTGTTATTGTCAATTATGTAATAAACCTCTGCCTCCTCCCTTTGTGATGAGATATTTAACACATGGAATGTACAGGCTTTTGACCCTATCACGAGGAATGTTGCATGCACTGGTGACAAGATCATAATTAAGGAAGGATACAAGAGTTTCCCCAGTGGGCACACCTCAGGTAAGAGTTTTGAATCCTTTGTAAATCAATCCTTACTTTTATCCTTTGTCCTGCAAGCTCTTCATTTGCTTTTGATTTACTCTTGTTAATCAATGATTGTGAATTGTAGCTAAAGATACACTCTGATAGAGTTTAACTTTGCAACTGAAGCAAATGTTTCTTTGTAATCTAGGTTCTACATCTGCATGTAGCCTTAAGTAACTACGTGGGCTTTGTATTTTCTATACTCCCATTATATTTGTGCTCTATACTAAATACCCATTACTCCCCACTAGCTTCTTTCCACTTCATAGATCATGCGCTTCTCAAGTATTGTTCTAGTGCGAAACCCTCATCTTTTCAAGTCTTGAATTTTTATTTGACATAGCTTCACTAATATTTTTTAGTGAGACTTCTTCATCTATGCGGTCCACAAATGCTCTAAATATTTAGGTTGTATGTCTACATGTAACCTTCAGTGAATAGGGGGGCTTTTTATTTTCTGTACTTCCATTATATTTGTGCTTTATACTAAATATCCATTACTTCCCACTAGCTTCTTTCCACTTCATAGATCACACACTTCTCAAGTATTGTTCTAAGACGAAGCCCTCATCTCTTCAAGTCTTGAATTTATATTTGACATAGCTTCACTAAGATTTTTTTGTAAGACTTGTGGTCCACAAATGTTCTAAATGCAGGTGACAGTCTAGTGTATGTCAAATTATTCGAAACAGAGTACTTGACATGAGCTCTTTTCCTTTCGTAAGGCTATAGGAATTTGCAGATCTTGTCTTTCGTCTGGATACTTGAGGATAATTACCAACTGTATATTCTGATACTTCATGTATCAACTCAGAACCACCTTGGCCCCTCAAATGTTCAATTTCGGACTAGGACCTCTCTTTTGGGTTGGATGATTGACTACTATGAGGAGCTTTGGGCTGTTTGTATACTCATAATTCAAGGCTTGATTTGGAAGTCTCCTAAGATTCATTGAGTTTCAAGGGTATTCTTGGAGTTGGAAGTCTCTACTGGGTGGTTACCATGTGATTTTGGAATTTTGTAACATGTATTTAGGATACGAGGTAGGCAAAAACCATTAATAGTGCCCCCGATTTCTCTGACTTGAGATCTTGTTCAAAGATTACCATATTGACCATTACAAGAACTTGTTTGGAAGGTGGATAATAGCATTTACAGCTCTTCTGGAAGGGAGAATATCCAATAAAGATGCACCTAAGAGCTTTCCATTCTAGTTTGTGCTTATTAATGATCTAAGATATGTACTATACAACCAAAAACTTTGAGTGGTAAGGAATTGAATAAGTGTATGTGAGGAAATGATGCACGAAAAAGAGGAGTTTGAAATTTGAGACTTTTAAGAGGAATTCTATTTATGAGATAAGTAGCAGTTATGATAGCTTCATCGCGATATTGATGAGGCACAAAATTAGCTATCATTATAGATCAAGCTGTCTCAAGTAAGTACTTATTCTTGCGTTCAAATACTCCATTTTGTGTTGTGGAGTATATGTACAAGATCTTTGCTGGATAGTTCCTTGTTCATTGAGGCAACTATCAAACTCCTCAAAAAAATATTCCTTGCCATCAATAAGGTCGGAGAACTTGTATTTGTGTTTGGAACATGTTAGATACAAGTTTGTGAAATCTTTGGGATACAAAATAGGCTTCTGATTTTTCCTTTAATAGGAAAACCTAGTATGTTCTATAATGAATATCAATAAACGTTATGAACCACTTGTATCAATATAACGCTATAACTCTAGATGGCCTCCAAATGTTACTGTGAATCAAATAAAAGGGGCATGAAGGTTTCTGTGGGTGAACAGAGTAGGTTTTCTTGGTGAATTTGGAGATAAGAGTGTTCGCATTCCATATCATTGATATTTTTATTTGTGAACAATTTCAAATACAAATGATACATATAGGCAAAATTAAGATGACCCAAGTGTCGGTACCATAACATGATATCACAAGTATTCTTAGCAGAAAGAAATGAATTAGAGTTAGACTGACTTCCTAGACAATAGAGTATATTCTCCTTCTCAACACTGCCAATCATCTTCCCCAAAGGTTGGTTTTCACAAACACAATGAGAAGGAGAAAAAATCACTTTACTCGTTATGTTTTTGGCTAATTTACTAACCGAGAGTAAATTCTATTGCAACTTTGGAACAAACAACTCTCATTCAAACATTAATTCCCAATTTGAACATACCTTTTTCCTTTAGACAATACACATTCTCCATTAGCAATATATATTTTATCCTCAACAGATTTGAAGCTTTTGAAATCAGATAGAGTTACACGTATGGTTGGTTGCACCTGTATAGATGATCCTATTTTTAGCACATTTAGGAGGAGATAAGTTTGCACCATTCTGCATGGTTGCAATGAGTGGGTATACCTGATTCACTTTCTCACCTTTGCTACTAGTCTATGTGTTGTCAAGTATCAGCCTGATAATATCTATTTGATCGGGAGTCAGATTTATACCAGATTTGCCACTCTTGTTGTTTGTCTCGACCACTTTTGCAACTTTTGGATTCACTTTTGCACATATGACCTCACTAATACCACATGGATGAGCAGAATAATGACCAGTAGTGGCAAGGAGTAGTCTTGAGCCTGAATTTTGTGCAATTCCATATGGTATTTGTGAGGTCATATGTTTGCGAGATTGTCAAAGGAAGTGGTATCTCTAGATACTTTTGTATACAGTGATAGCAGGTCAGCCATTAACACTTAAAAATTCAATTCAATTGATAGGCTGAAGCATGATAGGATTGGAGGACATTGACCAAATCTGAGATAAAAGAAGGTTAAGGTTCAGCTGACTTGTATCCCTAACAGAGATCAGGAAGTAGACATTCTTGCTAAGCCATTGTCATGACAGCACTCTGAGTCGAATGTAAGTACCTTAGGAGTGACAGATAGCTCTTTTTTAGCTTGAGGTTGAAGATTAGGTGTTACTAAATATTATGGTAGGTTTTGGCATATCCATGATAAGGAATCTTGATTGGTAGGTTATTGTAGAATATCTCTGTTTCCCAGATCGAATATGATAAAAAGATTTGTATATCATCCATCCTTATCTTTGATGTTTTTATTGCTTTCCTTGTGTCAGTTATGTGTATATAATCTCGTATAATTATGAAATAAAACTGAGCCTTCATACCACAAATTTCTTTGGAGTTGATACTTGAAGACTGCATCAACTTTTTGAATTCTCAGTCTCAATTACCGTTATTTACCATCATTTTTTTCTCCTTCTTTCTTCTAGTGGAACTATTGTCAAATAAATATCAGTTTGAACTAATAATTATTGTATCCTGGACTGCATGGTAAAGCACCAGAGAATCGAAAATGTGAAGTAGTGTCACTATATTAAGTTTATTTCCATAGAGTAAGCAATATTAATTAGAATTTTGGTATTATTTAATCAAATTTATTCTCTTGTTTCAAGTGTATTTCGTCTGTAGATAGCAAAACAATGAATTTTAGACATTAGTTATTTCTGATTGATTTTTAAGAAAATTAAATATTTATCAATGGATGAACGTGGTCTGCCCCATTTCTTCTCTTCTTTTCTGTCGATTCTTCTTCCAGCTTTTCGCTTCTGCTAGGAACTTTATTCTATATGAGGAACTTTTCTGTACAAGGGTATTTTTTTAAGTCATGACCAATTACTGATGTAAAATCTGCATGGAGCTTTGTACAGTTTCCATTGCTCCTACTTGTCATGTTGTATAACATGGATCCTTTCATGACCAAATGCTTATGTCAGGGAACACCGGTTTGATGAATGCAGGGTCATTTGCTGGCCTTGGTTTTCTTGCATGGTACCTGTCAGGAAAAATCAGGGCATTTGATCGCAGGGGTCATATTGCGAAGCTATGCATTATTTTTCTTCCGTTACTTGTGGCAGCTCTCGTGGGCGTTTCTCGAGTTGATGACTATTGGCATCATTGGCAAGATGTCTTTGCAGGGGCACTCCTGGGTTTGGCTCCTACAAGTTTGCTATTTGTTTTTATATGACTAGTTTTCATGAAGCTAACTTCTTTATGTTTGTTTTTACTCTCTTCCAGGTACAACAGTTGCCTCATTCTGTTACTTGCAGTTCTTTCCACCTCCATATGACACCGATGGTATGTTCTCTTATCTTTTGTTCGTAATGACATTATATCTCGTATGATCTCAATCTTAATTTATATTAAAAATAAATAAAGTACCATAAAAATTCTAAACATTCTTGTGTGTTTTTCCATGTAAGTCCTAAAAAGTTTTAATGGTGCATTTAAGTCCTCAATCTTTTCAAAAGTTAAAAGGTAAATTGTCCAATTGTTAAGTCCTTTTGTCTTTTCCGTTGAAAAATGATGCTTTTGATTGAAAAGCCCCAGTCCTAAATGCTCATCATGGAGTCACGTTGCTCTGAATTTACACCTCTTA
Organism: Lumnitzera littorea; assembly: GCA_024138015.1. Lineage (NCBI taxonomy): Eukaryota > Viridiplantae > Streptophyta > Magnoliopsida > Myrtales > Combretaceae > Lumnitzera > Lumnitzera littorea. The sequence goes on along the minus strand of JAMXBB010000006.1, from coordinate 44,813,129 downwards.
TTCAGTCATTTGGAGGATGAAGGTGAACATATTATCTAATTCTATTTCCCAACTATTTGCACAGGTTGGGGGCCTCATGCATATTTCCAAATGCTGGCAGAGTCTCGGAATGGCCTTGGATGTTCTTACGAAAACTCAGGCGGACGTGGTGTACGGAAACCGGAGCTTGAGGGTGTTTATGTCGACGGTCAACATCATATCGAAGCTACGAGAGTTGACAGTCGGGATACAAGTCCCATTTTAGATGGGATTCAAAGGACTGGGAGACATTAGACTTAACTTGGGTTGGGGTTGTGGATAGTTAAAGGTAATGGATCTTGCAAATTCCTTCACAGTTCAAACTTCAACTTCCCCTTGTACCGTAGCCATAAACTAAATCGTCGTAGATTACTATTTGATTCATTGAAGCTGGTTGGCCCCTAATTGTTGCATCCAAAAAGTGGTCCCACCTCACTTTCTATCCTGAAGTTTTATCGTCCCTTTTATCTCCAGAGCTGACGTCTCTTTGCAACTCTATATACGCAGGACCGGTGGAGTCATCTTGGCTCTTGAGTTGTGGCTCCATTGGAAGCTGGTCTTTATTTATAGCACTGGGCCGAACCGGCCTGAAACCACCGGTTCACGGATCGTTTACATGATAAACTGTGATCGGTCTGTGAGTTGGCGACTCTGGACTGGTTCATTAGACCCAGTGGTTCAAGGCTTTTGAACCGTTTTTTTTAATTAATTTTATTGATTTTTTTGATACATTAATAATGTGATCTTTTTTCTCTCTCTTCTTTTATGTTTACTAATAATTAATAATTTCTTCCGAGCTGGATCGGTTTGAGACTCGTTCAGATTAATTCACGGTTCGAAACTGATTTTTGCTGAGGTCTAGGGTGAAGGAAGCTTTTGGTGCAACATGTGAAAGTACCAAAATGACTCACGATTGTCTAAAAAAAAAAAATGTAAAATAATTTTTAACATTTAAGTATGGAATGACATTAAAACTTTTAAAATTCAGACTATGGCATGTCATGCTATAAAAGTCGTCGAAGTAATGGAGCTTGGCCTTCTATGTATGATATCTAGGAAAGAGTGAAAACGTCAACTTTATATATAAGTAGTTTTGCTTCGGCTTAAGCAAATTGACTGATTGTTCCGTTAAAGGGGCTTATAATCTAAACTCCTGTAATTACTTGCTGGTGCCTACAGAAAGTCGAGGATTGATTGATGTATTGACTTTGCGTGGAGTCTGTCGTAAGAAACCAAAACGAAACCGTTTCTTAGGTGGTTGTGCGTTAGACGAGGACTAGGGGTTGTTTTCCTTTTAAGCATTACTGGCTGAGACTTGAGGCGAACATTTTTTTCGCTCGTGCTCGTAGTGCTTTATGTTTACAAGCACGAGTGCAAAAAATTGTACCAACTTAATGACTTTTATTACATTGTACAACTATTTTTCAATTAGTGTTCTTTACTTGGTTCTTCACCTTTTCAAAATAATTAGAAAAAATCTTCGTGTTGTATTCATTAATGATTGTGGTAAACCACTACTATGATTCTTGATTTTAAAAAATAGATTAGATAAGCATCAGCTCTCCAACCTAGTAATCTATGAAAAATTCCTAATATATGATATGATTCTAACCCTAAAAACAAACCCTTGGCTCTACAGAGAACATGTAGTAATTTTTTCTGTAAAAAAAATGTGGACCGATTATTATGTTCAAGCATCGCAATAATAAACAACTCTATATTAGCAAATTCAGTCGGCTTATTATTTTTAGCTGTTTCGAAAATTTAACGAGAAAAAGGGGAAAAAAAAAATATAACACGAGGAAGTCGAGTAGAAAACTAGCAATAGGTGGAATACTTAAACAAGTTGTGATGCTCTAAGACCATTGACTAACTTAATATATATTCTTGTGACTAAGGTAAAATTGTACAAGTTACTAGAAACCTACTGAACTGATTTCAGAATATATATATATATATATATAAGATAACTCAATTATTTATTCCAATTACTTGTATGGATCCTCTAATAACATCTAGTCGATCACTGCATTCAGTGGATATTCTTCTAAATAATTCAAAACTAAGAACAAAGTCTTATAATATAATATAAAACAAAATGTCAATTGATTTCAATAATCTAGATCTAGTGTTGGCTGTCATCACAACATGCCTCTCTAATCCAAAATATCGTATCCAACAGTTTTTTGTTTCTTTATAGCAATCAACAGCTTAAATGCTTAAACAAATCCTATGTGAGTGAGTAATGATGTCAAGTATGAAAAATATCTACTAACAAATAAAAGGAAAAGGAAAAAATTGCATTTTTTTTAAATTCCAAAAATACGTTCACATAAAAACAATTTCAAAAATATAATAGTCAAAATTGCGTTTTGAAAATCACATTTTGAATATACAATTTTAAATTGAATATTTTGAGATGTAATTTTATCACCTAATATAAAATCGCTTTTTAAAAACATGATTTCAAGACTTGTAAAAATCACATTTTCAAGATAAAATTTTAACCTATACCATTTCCACCGCTGTGCCCACAATTAACACTAAATATTACATTCATATACAATCAAACCAAAGTGCAACATATATACCAAATTGGCAACTTATATGACCAATTCTTGAATATAACTAATTCCCTAGTGATGCTCAGAACCCAAACTCCTCAATTCCATGCTCACAACCCAAACTTCTCAACAACATCAAGATTGACAATAGAGTATACATAGACTATACATGCTACAATCTCAAAGTCTTAAATCAATCCTAAACATGGGAATCTCCTCATAACAATATAATAAATGAATATAAATGCAAAATTAAAAAGCAAAGAGAATAGTATAGTGCATAGATAATGAAATGTGTCCTACAGCAACTAAAAGTACAAATATATGGATAGAGATTACATTGGTTAAACTAGATACAGAAGTGTCTCTAACAACAATTCATAGTCTAAGACCTTGGTCAACGGCGTTGATTGAATCTCCATAGTTGTTGTGTACTGGGATGAGGTTCAAGCTGAATGAAACCATTTGCACAGGATTTAACTGAGTAACCTAAGTATTGTCCTAACTTGGATGATGTAAGTAATAGGGAGGAGATATGTGCATCGCTATAGGATTTGGATCAACCTATATAAGCCCCTCACCCATGTCATCTACCTATGGTCCATCTAGCCTCTTTAGTGGAGCTGGAGAGTCGGAACATATACATTGGAGCTCTTACCTATAGACTTTTGTAATGGATTGGGTTTTGGAACACATGGACTAGCCTTAAAATGCCCATCAATAAAGGGAGTAGGGAATGTATGAGTAGAGAATTGATGCTGAGGGGATGGCTTATAATGTTATGACCACATCTATAGCCTCTCTCTCTACCATGTTTGTAGCATCGTACCCTATGGGGTCCTCCCTAGGGTTGGTAGGGTCGTATGGAGTCATCACGACCAGTGTTAACAATTGCTAGTGCTCTTGAGTAGTTTAGGGTGATATCCATTAAACTATGTATGGCATATGACACCTCTAGTGCCTCATTGAGGAGTTCATCATTTGGTGTTTGTAGAATGTGATTGATGAAACGGACTTGCATTTTTTTGTTTGATGAAACCAATAACTTCAACATAATAACAAAGTAAGAAAATACAAAGGATTAGCTAGGATCATTGCCCCAGCTACAAAACATAAGTACAATTAGTAGCATTAACAAGAAAATCAAAAGAAACAATTGTAGATACCTAATTTTTATTTTTACAAAAAAGGGTCCTAATTCAAAAATAAAAATAACAAAAAAATTAATAAAAGATAAAAATAATAAAAATTATTTTTAATGATGAAAATACCAAAAAAATAAGAAAAGAAAATTTTTTTTTAAAAAAGAGTTTTGTAGATTTTTAGGAAGTAAATTATTTTAGAGAAAATAGTTTTAGTTTTAGCTTAGTTAAAAAAAAAATTTATTTTAAGGAAGCGGGTAGTTTAAGTACAATTTAATTGAATTGAATGTCAAGGCACAGGCCAACAGCCTAACGAATAAGCATTGGAGTATTAAAATGGATTTAATTAAAGGTATTGGGTTCGAGTCTTAGCAGGCACCAATCATATGAATTTAGTTAAATCAGATTTGAATTCATTTGAATTTAGTTAAATCAGATCGAATCAGATATGATAAGATATTTATTGTGATTTATCAACCACACACACTTCGTACATGTCTTCTATCCAAGGCCACACCCCATACTAGCTAGCTGTATCCATACATGATCCCACATTTACACCCTCACTACCGCACAGTCTTTTCACACACAAATACGCTTACATAGTTGCCAAGACAACAAACTCTTGACGCCAAACTACACCAGCAAAGCAAACTCCATCGATCCCTGACTTGATTTCATCTTCATCAAGCCTACTGTCGCATATAGCCAAATTCCACAAAAGACCATTCGCGCATCAATCCCCAAAAATTGTCCACTCAGCAGCGAACACACTAGACACTAACTGATTGAACACGCGCATTGCATCAGTAACACACCGCAATCATTTGACCCCTCTCTCACTGCTACCCAATACCCCAAACGCCGATCACCTTCTCTTTAGCTGCCAACTCAGTAATCAACATTGTATAGTAGCTTCAGTCACCAACAGCCGGTGAGCTACTGCTCCATCATCAATAACACCGAACCAAGCCCCCTATCCAACTGCACTTCATAGAGCAGCTGCAACTCCAATTGATACGAGGATCGTCCACAACTGCAACAGCTGCACAACTCGACTACACAACAGCACCACAGCGTACAATTCACTAACCATCACGTCTCCACGCTCGATGAAGCAACACCAACACTTCACCTAACAGCCCAAGTCAGGTTCGGTTTTGATTATTTTATTTTATTTATTTATTTGTCTCTTTATTTATCATTATAATTCCCTTAGTTATTTAGTTAAGTTTATGACATGATAGATAAATAGATATATGTGTATGTATTTATATGCTTAGGTATATTTTTAGCATTATGACTTTAGGATTTTCTTACTTAGGAAAATTTATTTTGTAAATAAATAAAAATAAAAAAATAGAAATCCCGTTTTAAAAAATAAGACTTTTAAAGAGTTTTTATAAAATAAGAATAAAAGACTTAGTGAATTAGGATCTTTTTAGAGTTTTCTTTGACAAACTGAATTGATAATAACGTAAACTCGGTCGGTTTTCAAAAATTAAAATCAATTAACACACTAAAGATTTTTTAAGAGAACTATAATCATTTGATCCCGACTAGCGAGTATGTAGACACCTTCGGGGCGACGATAAAAAATGTTAAACTTAGGTTCTTTTTCTTTTATTTTTTTTTTGTTTATTTATCTATTTATTTTAAATATTATAATTAGAAAAATAATCCTAATTTCGGTAAATAAATAGTGGTACCCGTTAGTGTTCAATAGGTTAGTCGCCAAATTTGGAACCTTTTAGTTCTTTATTCAAATTGAAATTAAAGACCGGTAGCCAAATTGTAATCAATCCACCCAATTGGTTACGGTTTCTTTTTCTTTTCCCAACTTCGGTCGGGTGGTGACTCCAAAAATAATTTTCAATAAAAAAATCGAAATTTCTCAATTTCTTTAGCCAATGATTAATATTAAATGAGTTAGGGTTTAGTATTAATCGAGAAATGAGAAATTAATTTTAAATAAAAGAAATAAAAAAATCAGGCTCGACAGTTTGGCAACTCTACTGGGGATTACTAGAGAGCTAGCTACTATAAGTTGTTAAAAATAGGATTATTTTTCAAAAAAAAAAAAGTTGAAATAATAAAAATAATAAAAAAAAAGAACTTAGGTATGTTATTTTATGTATTTGTTTATTTTCTTTATTTATTTTTTACTAACATTTTTTTTGTTGCAGTAGATTATTTAAGGGGGAATTTTGGAGAGTTTTACTTTTATTTTTTTTCTGCATCATAAATGCATGGTAGACACGGTCAGAATCAGGCCGTCTTAAAACCTTAGGAGGGGTGCCATTGTGTAAGCTTCAGATGTTGTGGGGTAACCACCTTTCGGGGCCGATTAGGTTACCCCACTCAAGTTCAGATGCAACCACAGAATCGTTATTTTGAAAAACATAATAGTTGTAGAACTTGAGAACCTTTAGAACCCACCCTTTATATCATATGAAATTTTTTTTCAAAAATTCATAAGAACCTATGATGTGGCAAACCTAAATGGATAAAGGCAGTTGTGAAGTTGTGATTGCAATTGTAATCTTTCCTTGTAAATAATTTGTAAAGTTTAGAATACGTTGTAATTGTAACTTTAATTTTGATTTTGATTAGTCATGGTTGGATTAAGTCAAGGGCTTTTTGAAGACATTCATGTGCACCTACTGCATTGGCCATAGAAACTGCTTCAAACGTGGTTTCGACTCTTCAGCCCAGATAAACAAAAGTTTATTAAGAATAAGATTGGGCCCATCCTCTCTCTACAGAAGATCCTTGTGAACATTACTCTAGTGCGGGCCTTAGTCTACCTTTAGGAGCCCGAATCCACCAGTTTCTATATGGGCCTACATCAGCTAAGCCCAATTGTAGAAGAATACTCCCAATTGTTGTAGGCTCCTACAATCACAGATGATATTTATGTCCCAGACTTGGAAGTTACAGCACCAAAGATCTTTAGCAAGTTGCTGGGAATCAGAAAAACCGAAATAAACCGGGTTCTAAATCAAGGAAAGACCATTCGATTAGAGGATGTCATGGATTGCTTTTCTACTGAATTGAAGCATAGAGAAAAACATGAGGTTTTTTGTGCAAATTTAGAAACATGGCACTAGTATCGGGTTAATGCTTTTATACTGGTGGTCTATAATACTATTTTGTTCCCTGATGAAAGACGTCGAGTCCATTTCAGAATTGCAGAACTCGTAACCCAATTCCTTGAAGGGAAATCATATGTCCCTGCCCTTCTGGTCGAACAGATCCGATCACTAAACCATCTCAAGAAAAAGAAACAAGGAGATCTGAAAACTAATATGGTCCTACTAGTGGTCTGGTTCGTTAGTCACATGAGAAGTTATCAACTTGATTTCAATCGGGCTGAGTTTACTCAACAATATGATCTCATCAAATCTTTTGGAGAAAGAATCGAGTTGCTAGAAAATATAATTAGCTGCTACTGGGTCCAATACTTTTAGAGTATGAAAGCGGAAGAGTTGTTGTTGATACCCAGGTGGTTTGCAAGCAAGGCAATGATAAGAGGATGTGAAGACTTTAAAGTGGTTCCTCTGATCGGCTTTAACTTCTGCACTGCATACGTCTCAGCCAATGGACTCGTTAAGGACATGATCCTCAGACCATCATTAGAAGCTGTCTTGTTGGACTTCCTTAACCCCGGCATGACAATGGCTGATAAAGTAACTAAGCTTCAGAGCATCTAAGCTCTTTGGTGCACAAGAAAGACCACCCCTACCACTAAAGGGATAACAGCCAGGAGCCAGATAACCAAAGGATTTCTTTATCACCAGCTAAAAGGGCTGAAAGATATGGAAGACAACAAAGAGAAGGGGGAAGTTCAAGCCGAACCCGAGATGACGAGTAAAAGAGAACAGGAGTTGGAAAGCCATTACAAGGAGTATCATTAGAAGATAAAGGCATTGGAAGCACAATTGAAGAGGACTAAGGGCAAAGAAGAGCAGGCTCCCATGATCCGAAAGAAGAGAAAGACGTAGGATAAGCCTATTAGCCACTAGGAGATTAAATTTTAGATTTTAGGTTTTTTATGTTTTCATTAGAATTCATTTTTATGAACAGAATAAGAGGTGTAAAGCTTCACAATGGCAAAAATTAATAAAAGTTAGTTAGGTTTTGCCACACCAAAAGGTTCTCCCCAATTTTTGATTTTTCATTGCACTCGTATGACATGCATCTTGTGTTTATACGATTAACAACCCTCTTCTAGGAAAATGTAATATGTATTAACCCTTTGTTGAGTTGTTCAATAACAATCAGGTAAAATTTCAAGATAGCTCCCAAACGTCAAGTCTTTCAGAGAAGTTCGATTAGAATACGTTCCCAAACCAAGATAGCCACCACTCAAGGAAATGATGGAGACCCTAAGATCAATGATCCCTCCGAATTGAGGTTTCGTTCTATAGAAAGGGCTATGGAAAAGATGGCAGAACAAATGAGCTTCCTAGCAGACAGCATTGCTTTGCTACGAGCTACAGCACCGGCTAATGAAGAAAGTTCCAAAACCTGTTATGGGAAGAATACACAAGCCCTTGAAGCAGAGCACGAATATCAAAAAGATCTATTCGAGTTAGAAGGAGTTTACCCGAAAGACAACTTGACCTTCGAACCTGATACGTATATGACCCCGAGACTTGTCGACCATAGGCCAAGTACGGACAGCTTGAAAGAACTGGAAAAGAAATTAACACAACAGATCACTGAGAAGATGAAGGCATTCGTAAGGTGTAATGGATTTGAACAAGTGGGGATCACAAAGTTTTCCTCGTATGACATGGGATCATACCTTGAGAAGTTTAAGGTACCAGAATTCGAAAAGTATAACGAGATGGGTTGCCCCAAGCTCTACACCAGGTTGTATGTCAGGAAGATGGGTAAATATGTTCAGTACGATCCACTCATGGTACAGACATTTCAAGATAGTCTGATTGGACCGGCCCTGACTTGGTATGCCCAACTGGATTTGAATCAGATAAATATATGGGAGAAACTTGCTCGAGCATTTTATGAACAATATAAATTCAACGTAGAAGTAGCCCTAACTATGATAAACTTAGTTGCCTTACGGAAGAAGAATAATGAATCGTTCAAAGAATACGCTCAAAGATGGAGGTCCTTAGCTGCAAGAATCTCTACTCTTACGACTGAGAAGGAGCTCACATCGGCTTTCATTAACACCTTGGAGAGGCCCTATTTCTCCCATCTCATCGGGTAGGCCTCGTCCAGTTTTGCCGAAGTAGTAGCGGCTGGGTATAGGATTGAAAGTGCCATCTCTTTCAGTAAGTTGCAAGAGCCAGCAAATAGAAGACCACCAGCATCATCATCTGGTCCTAGACTAGCCACCAGCAAGCTTAAAGAATCTACGGTTGGTATGGTAAATTCAAATGCCAGACTAAATGCTCAAGTCGCTTTTAGGGCGAATCCACCTCCCGCTCAGCAACAGTTTAGAGACCAGTTTTAAACTAACAGGACTTATAGGTAATTTATCAAGATACCGGTCCCTTTAAGTCAAGTCTTCGAGAAGTTGCGAAAGGATAATTTGATACGGTATAAACTTCCTAGCGATCGATATTGATCGAGAATCTTTGACCCCACAGTAAAGTATGAATACCATTGTGGACAAGTGGGGCATTCAACTGATGCATGTTCGAGACTGAGAAACAAGATTCAGGACTTGATAGATGAAGGCACGGTGCGGTTGGATTTTATGGAAGCCTCGGTTCCTAACGTTAACAATAATCCCTTACCTAACCACGGGCCGATGATTGGTATGATTTTTGATGACTGTGCTGTCAATGTCATCGATTCAGATAAGAAGCCTAAGGTTTTTGAGTTTTATACTGGCAACCAGACTCTAGAAGTGAAGAGGTACACATTCCATGTACCGTTGCCACCAAAAAATTACAAGGCTACTCCATTTAACTATCACCTAGTAAATTAGGAGAAACCAGGTCTTCTAGTAGGGGGCATTACTCGATCGGGAAATATTTATCACCCAAGAGAGGAGCATGGGAGGAAGGTCACATGGGGAGAATCAAATGATAAGACGGCGGCCGAACGCATTGAGGGGCTATCGGCCTTTACCAAAATGATCAAGTTAAGTGAGTATAAGATCATGGATCAACTCAGTAAAACTCCTGCACAAATATCGTTGATGGGCCTGTTAATCGCATATAAACCACATAGGGAAGCTTTGTTTCGCACTTTAAATGAGGTGAAGGTCCCTCGAGAAATTCCAATTGAGAAGATGGGACTGGTTACTAATTCGATCCTCGCAATAGATTAAATTTCATTTTCAGCTGAAGAATAGGGCGAGGAAGGGAACAAACATACAAAGCCACTCTTTATCATGGTAAGGAGTAACGACATAATTGTCACCAGGGTGCTCATTAACAACGGATCGTCGCTGAACGTCTACTCACTCGCCACCTTAGATTTGCTGGGCATCGACACATCTACAATTAAGCCTTCTTCCACAACAATCAGGGCCTTTGATGGTTCTAGAAGAGAGATTATAGGGGAGATTGATTTGTCCGTGAGTATTAGCCCTCAACATTTTACTATTCGATTCCAAGTCATGGACATTCCAAGATCTTTCAATCTGCTCTTAGGAAGACCTTGGATTCATGCAGTAGGGGCTATACCCTCGAGCTTGCACCAAAAATTGAAGTTTATCTCAAATGGCCAAGTGATTACAATTCTGGGAGATCAAGATTATGAAATCTATAAGGAGACGGCTATACCCTACATAGGAAGTAAGGGACAAGAAGAGCTGGGTTTACAAATGTTTGAAGAAGTGAACATGATTATCGGTCCCGACAGAGAGGATGATAGAAGAATGGGATTTAAGGAAGGCTAGATCGACACCTACGGCCTTGGCTACAATCCTACCTCGGCGGAAGAATTCTAGAAGAAACAAGAGAGGGGCAAGAGAGGTAACAGATTATACCATACCTCAATGACCTTTCTACCGCTAGTTGAGATGTTCATATAGGAAGAGACTCAAGCCTGGGAATCTGACAAAGAAGGATCAACAAACTCGCCGCCCAAGTTCCAGCATCATTTGAACAATTGGTTCTCCATCTTAGCGAATAGCAACAGGTCTTCCCTAAGGTAAAGGGGTGACCTGTAGTTAGTATTTTCTGAATTTTTATTTTCAATAATCATCATTTTAAATGTATCGTCGAACCTCTCATTCAAAATTAGTTAGGCCTTTATCTCATTTGAAACCCACTTCCATTTATTCAATGAAATCTTAGTTCGTTTCTTTCCAATGTTGCTTTTCAGTTCTCTTTTGTTTACATATACTTTTTTCATGCATTCTCATTCAGATTCAATGAACTAAGCGAAAACTAGGAATACCTCGCGCAGGTAGAAAATGAGAATATCGATATTGCTTCCGGTCCTATTGGGTTAGTCGTTGGGGGCGATGTCGATGACCACAGTAATATATAAGAGGAATGGCAAAAACATGAACTGGGTAGAATTACTATTGATGAACTGATTGAGACAATTAATGTGGGAAACGAAGGAAATCCTAAGAATTTAAAAATTGGGGTGAGTTTAAAAGAGAAACAAAAAACAGAAATGATTACGTTGTTAGCTGAGTATCAAGAAGTGTTCACTTGGTCGTATGAAGATATGTTTGGGTTGGACCCGTTGATTGTAGTCCATCGTTTACCCACACATGAAGACGTCAAACCAAAAAAACAAAGATTGAGGAGATTTTGACCTGACGTCTTGCTGAAAATTAAAGAAGAAGTGAAGAAACTACTGGAGGTTGGATTCATCGAAGTGTCGGATTACCCGGAATGGGTAGCTAATATTGTTCTAGTAATGAAGAAGAATGGGAAAGTTAGAGTATGTGTAGACTTTCAAGATCTTAACCAGGCAATGCTTAAAGATAATTTTCCATTGCCTCACATTGATGTCTTAGTGGATAACACTGCCAGAAATCATCTATTCTCTTTTATGGATGGTTTTTCGAGATATAATCAGATTCGGATGTTCGAAGAGGATAAGACGAAGATGACTTTTATTACGACTTGGGGAACGTTTTACTATAAGGTGATGCTGTTTGGGTTGAAGAATGCAGGTGCAACATATCAGAGAGTCATGGTTGCAATTTTTCATGATATGATGCATAAAAAAATAGAAGTGTATGTTGATGATATGATTGCGAAATCTAAAGAGGAGGAAGATCACTTAGAAAACCAGAGGAAGTTGTTTAATAGACTGAGAAAGTATCACTTGAAATTGAATCCGGAGAAGTGTACCTTTGGTGTGATGTCAGGAAAATTGTTGGGGTTTATAGTCAGCCAAAGAGGTATTGAAGCCAGTCCTGATAAGGCTAAAGCTATAATTGACATGCCTCCTCCACAAACGCTTAAGGAAGTGCGAGGATTGCTGGGGCATTTAAATTATATAGCCCGATTCATATCACAGTTAACGGATAAATGCCACCCTCTTTTTAAGCTGTTAAAGAAGAACGCAAAGATCAGCTGGAATGAGGAATGCAAAGAGGCTTTCACGAAAATCAAAGAATACCTCATGAAACCTTCGGTGTTAATAGCTCCTAAACCTAGAAAGTCGTTGTTCTTGTACTTAACCATAATGCCGGAATCCATGGGATCGGTGCTTGGCCAGAAGGATGAAGAAGGGAAAGAGCGAGTTGTTTACTATTTCAGCAAGAAGTTTACTAAAGGGGAGCAAAAATACTCAGAAGCCGAAAGAACCTGTTGTGCATTGGTTTGGGTTATGCATCGACTCAGACAATATACATTGTATTATCGGATTGAGTTGATAACACAACACGATCCTTTGAAATACTTAGCTGAAAAACCGGCTCTCATTGGTAGAGTTTCAAAGTGGTAGATGTTGCTAACAGAATTTGACATTAAGTATGTGAGCCAAAGTTCGGTCAAGGGGTAAACTTTGGCGGATCAATTAGCGGAGAATCCTTCTGAGGATACCCCTCAAGGAGCACGGGTTGAGTTTCCTGATGAAAACATCCTAGTAGTGGGAAATGATTCTAATGGTGAAATAGTTGAAAAATCTTCAAGGTGGAAAATGTTCTTTGACGGAGAAGCTAATGTGTCCGGATATGGAGTAAGGGCAATTCTGATATCGCCTGGAGGTATGTAGTTTCCAATGGCTGTAAGATTGGTTTCCCATGTACCAATAACATTATAGAATACGGGGCGTATATTTTGGGACTCAAAATCGCATTGTTTAAGGAGATACGAGAATTACAGGTATATGGAGATTCTTCGTTGATTATAGGCCAAGCTTGGGGTGAGTATAAGACGAAAGACCCCAAATTAGTACCTTATCACCAACACCTGGCCGAGTTGATAACTAAGTTCGAAAAGATTACCTTCGTGTACGTACCAAGGGTTCAAAACCAATTTGCCGATGCTCTTGCTACTTTGGCATCAATGATTTAGATATCGAAAGGAGTGGAGATTCAGCCACTTAAAATTGAAATTGAAGAAAAGCCTACTTTTTGTTTAGCAATGGAAAGTTCATGTGATGAAAAACTTTGGTATCATGATATTAAAATGTTTTTACAACATGGTACGTACCCTAAAGGAGCAGAGAGGAAGGATAAAAAATTAATTAGAAGATTGGCGGCTCAGTACTTGATGAGCGATTCTACGCTGTACCAACGATCGTTTGACGATACGCTTTTACATTGTGTAGATGGGAAAGAGGCATAGATGCTAATGAAAGAAGTGCACGAGGGAGTATGTGGCCCCCACATGAATGGCTACATGCTTGCTAAGAAAATCATGAGGATGGGATATTACTGGTTAACTATAGAAGCGGATTGTATCGGACATGTTAGACGTTGCCATTTGTGCCAGATCTATGCGAACAAAATAAATGCTTCACCTCAAGAATTGCATACACTATTAGCACTATGGCCTTTTTTGATGTGGGCAATAGATATCATTGGCCCAATCACTCCAAAAGCATCTAACGGGCACCGATTTATATTGGTAGCTATAGATTATTTCACTAAGTGGGTTGAAGCTTCATCTTACTCTAGTGTGATGAAAGGAGTAATGGTCAGGTTCATTAGGAAAGACATACTGGCTTGGTATGGTATGTCAGAAACAATTATTATTGACAACGGTACGAATCTGAATAATAAATTGATGTCCGAGTTATGTCGATACTTCAGGATCATTCATAGAAATTCTACTCCTTATCGGCCCCAAATGAATGGAGCTGTAGAAGCAACCAATAAGAACATCAAAAGAATTATTGAGAAGATGGCCATTACGTATTGAAATTGGCATGAGATGTTACCATTTGCACTCATGGCCTATCGAACTTCTATCAGAACATCAACAGGGGCAACCTCCTACTCGTTGGTATATGAAATGGAGGCTGTACTGCCAGTAGAGGTCGAGATCCCGTCTATCAGAATATTGTCGGAAACTCAGTTAGATGAAGTTGATTAGGTAAATAAGCATGTTGAGCAGTTGAACCTAATTGATGAAAAGAGGCTGGCAGCTTTATGCCACAACATTTGCTATCAACAACGAATAGACAGGGCTTTCAACAAAAAAGTACGACCTCGAAGTTTTGAGCAAGTAGATATGGTGTTGAGGAAGATGTTGCCTAACATAACTAATTCAAGAGGGAAGTTTGCCCTAAATTATAAAGGGCCTTACATTGGAAGAAAGTATTACTTAGGGGAGCTGTTATCTTGTCTCAAATGGATGGTCCAGACTTAAAGGACTCAGTAAATGCTGATGCATTGAAGATGTATTATCCTTGAACATCAATGAAATTTTTGCAAATAATCTTACTATTACTGTGGTCTCACTTTCATTTTCTACATGCAAAGTTGGTATTCCTAGTAGTCGTTAGCATTGCATAATATCCTTAGCCTTTCTTTTTTTCATTCCACTAAAAGACCCCGCTTTTCGTTCTATTATCTACCCAAATAAACCTTACTCATAAGAAGCATAAGAAAAATAATCACTTAATTTGAAGCGATGACTATTGATAAAAATTCTTTTAATACTTTATTGTGGTTAACTCCCCAAAGAAAGGGAGACTTGTTATGTTCAAAAAAGAATAACGTGTGGTGTATAAGTAGAAACTCACTTGAGAACAGATGCTTGCATGAAAAGCCAATGTTTGGACTGGAAGTTTAATACAAGACATCTTTGTTTGAGAAGAATATCTTTTACATTCCTTTTAAGCTTAAGTTACTTTCAAAAAAAAAAAAAAAAGTAAAAAAGAAAAAAGAAAAAGAAAAGTGGGGGTTTTGGAAAGAGACGGTGGAAGAAAGAAGAAGAAGAACAAAAACAAGAAAAGCAATGGTAAGGGTTAGATTCATTGGTTCTAATCGGACTGCTCAATAAGACATGGGACTACTTAGGAGCTATCATTGAAACTAGGTAAGTGGTTCTAAACCTGATAAAACATTGCATTAGAAATTGGTTTCCCTTAAGGATAATAGCTTGTTTTCTAAAAACAATTTCTTAGCAAGTCAGTTAGCTCGTAGAGCATGGTCCCAGTGTTTCTTTAACTCCCAATCATCGAGCTCATAGTTAGTAGTCACAATCTAAAATTTATTAAGCTTCTAGCTAGCTCTTAAAACACAGTTCCAATTTATAATCTCTTAAGGAGCTAGTCAGCTCGTGAATATAGTCCCAATCTAGGGTTTCATAGGCTCCCAGTCACCTAACTCACAGAATGTTGCCCAACTTATAATCTTTTAGGGATTTAGCAAGCTCATAGAGTGCTGTCCCAATTATAAGTTTTCCTTTGTTTTTAGGTCTTAACCAGTTCAAAGGGCGCTTTGACCGCCTTGGTTAGTCAGCTCATTAGGGCATGACTAAGTTTTCTCATGTTTTCAGGTCTTAGCCAGCTCAAAGGGCGCTTTGACTGCCTTGATTAGTCAGCTCATTAGGGCACGACCAAGTTTTCTCATGTTTTTAGGTCTTAGCTAGCTAAAAGGGTACTTTGACTGCCTTGGTTAGTCAGCTCATTAGGGCACGATCGAGTTTCTTCATTCTTTAGGTCTTAGCCAGCTTAAAGGGTGCTTTGACCGCCTTGGTTAGTCAACTCATTAAGGCACGACCAAGTTTTCTCATGTTTTTAGGTCTTAGCCAGCTCAAAGGGCACTTTGACTGCCTTGGTTAGTCAGCTCATTAGGGCATGACCAAGTTTCTTCATTCTTTAGGTCTTAACCAGCTTAAAGGGTGCTTTGACTGCCTTGGTTAGTTAGCTCATTAGGACACAACCAAGTTTCTTTATTCTTTAGGTCTTAGCCAGCTCAAAGAGCGTTTTGACCGCCTTGGTTAGTCAACTCATTAGGGCACGACCAAGTTTCTTCATTCTTTAGGTCTTAGCCAGCTTAAAGGGTGCTTTAACCACCTTGGTTAGTCAGCTCATTAGGGCATAACCAAGTTTCCTTCATTTTTAGGTCTTAGCTAGCTTAAAGGGCGCTTTGACCGCCTTGGTTAGCTAGCTCATTAGGGTACGACTAAGTTTTCCTTATTTTTAGGTCTTAGCCAGCTCAAAGAGCTCTTTGACCGCCTTGGTTAGTCAGCTCATTAGGGCACGACCAAGTTTCTTCATTCTTTAGGTCTTAGCTAGCTTAAAGGGCGCTTTGACCGCCTTGGTTAGTCAGTTCATTAGGGCACGACTAAGTTTCTTCATTCTTTAGGTCTTAGCTAGCTTAAAGGGCGCTTTGATCACCTTGGTTAGTCAGCTCATTAGGGCACGACTAAGTTTCTTCATTCTTTAGGTCTTAGCCAACTCAAAGGGTGTTTTAACCACCTTGGTTAGTCAGCTCATTAGGGTACAACTAAGTTTTCCTTTGTTTTCAGGTTTTAGCCAGCTCAAAGGGTGTTTTGACCGCCTTGGTTAGTCAGCTCATTAGGACACGACCAAGTTTCCTTCATTTTTAGGTCTTAGCCAGCTTAAAGGGCACTTTGACCGCCTTGGTTAGTCAGCTTATTAGGGCACAACTAAGTTTTCCTTGTTTTTAGGTCTTAGCCAACTCAAAGGGCACTTTGACCGCCTTGGTTAGTCAGCTCATTAGGGCACGACCAAGTTTCCTTCATTTTTAGGTCTTAGCCAGCTCAAAGGGCGTTTTGACTGCCCTGATTAGTTAGTTTATTAAGGCACGACTAAGTTTTCCTTGTTTTTAGGTCTTTGCCAGCTCAAAGGGTGCTTTGACTGCCTTGGTTAGTCAGCTCATTAGGGTACGACCAAGTTTCCTTCATTTTTAGGTCTTAGCCAGCTCAAATGGCGTTTTGACCGCCTTAGTTATTCAGCTCATTGGGGCACGACCAAGTTTCTTCATTCTTTAGGTCTTAGCCAGCTCAAAGGGTGCTTTGACCGCCTTGGTTAATCAGCTCATTAGGGCACGACTAAGTTTCTTCATTCTTTAGGTCTTAGCCAACTCAAAGGACGCTTTCACTGCCTTGGTTAGTCAGCTCATTAGGGTACGATCAAGTTTCCCTTGTTTTTAAGTCTTAGCCAGCTCAAAGGGCGCTTTGACCGTCTTGGTTAGTCAGCTCATTAGGGCACTACTAAGTTTCTTCATTCTTTAGGTTTTAGCTAGCTCAAAGGGCGCTTTGACCGCCTTGGTTAGTCAGCTTATTAGGGCACGACCAAGTTTCTTCATTCTTTGGGTCTTAGGCAACTCAAAGGGCACTTTGACCGCTTTGGTTAGTCAGTTCATTAGGATACGACCAAGTTTTCCTTTATTTTCAGGTCTTAGCTAGCTCAAAGGGCGCTTTGATCGCTTTGGTTAGTCAGCTCATTAGGGCACGACCAAGTTTTCCTTTGTTTTCAGGTTTTAACCAACTCAAAGGGTGCTTTAACCACCTTGGTTAGTCAGCTCATTAGGGTACGACCAAGTTTCCTTATTTTTAGGTCTTAGCCAAGTCAAAGAGCATTTTGACCACCTTGGTTAGTCAGCTCATTAGGGCATGACTAAGTTCTCGTCATTCTTTTTAAGGATTTTTGCCAACTCACAAAGACACTACCCCTCGCTATTCTAACCCTCGTCAAGTGACTTAACGTTCCTTAGGATAGAGTTGTCCTGAGGCAAAAACAATGTCTCTTTTGTCTTTATGGCAAAGTTTGCTCAAACTTCACCACAAAGAGGAGCAGTTGTAGACACCTAATTTTTGCCCCTCTGTAGTCCTAATTTTTATTTTTACAAAAGAGGGTCCTAATTCAAAAATAAAAATAACAAAAAAATTAATAAAAGATAAAAATAATAAAAATTAACAAATGATGAAAATACCAAAAAAATAAGAAAAGAAAAAAAAAAAGAGTTTTGTAGATTTTTAGGAAGTAAATTATTTTAGAGAAAATAGTTTTAGTTTTAGCTTAGTTAAAAAAAAAAAATTATTTTAAGGAAGTGGGTAGTTTAAGTACAATTTAATTGAACTGAATGTTAAAGTATTGGCTAACGACCTAACGGATAAGCATTGAAGTATTGGAATGGATTTAATTCGAAGTCTTGGGTTCGAGTCTCAACAGGCACCTATATCTTTATTTTTCTATATCTTTATTTTTCTATTTTTACAGAAGTAAAATAAAAATGGGATTCATATCTAATAAAATCATATGAATTTAGTTAAATCAGATTTGAATTCATTTAAATCTAGTTTAATTACCAAATAAGATATGATAAGATATGATATGGTTTAGACTATATAAATACACAATCCCAAAAGAACTAAAATTCTTTGACATTCACATTGGCCATTTATTGTGATTTATCAACCACACACACTTTGTGCATGTCTTCTGTCCAAGGCCACACCCTATACGAGCCAGCAGTATCCATATACGATCCCACATTTACACCCTCACTACCGTACAGTCTTTTCACACATAAATACGCTTACACAGTTGCCAAGACAACAAACTCCCAACGCCAAAATACACCAGCAAAGCAAACTCCATCGATCCCTGACTCGATTTCATCTTCATCAAGCCCATTGTCGCATACAGCCAAATTCCACAAAAGACCATTCGCGCATCAATCCCTAAAAGTTGTCCACTCGGCAGCGAACACATTAAACACCAACTGATTGAACACGCGCATTACATCAGTAACACACCGCAATCACTTGACCTCTCTCTCACTGCTGCCCAATACCCCAAACACCGATCATCCTCTCTTTCGCTACCAACTCACTAATCAACATTGTGTAGTGGCTTCAATCACCAACAGCCGGTGAGCTACTGCTCCATCATCAACAACACCGAACTAAGCCCCCTATCCAACTGCACTTCATAGAGCAGCTGCAACTCCAATCGATACGAGGACTGTCCACAATTACAGCAGCTGCACAACTCGACTACACAACAGCACCACAGCGCACGATTCAACACTGACCGTCACGTCTCCACGCTCGACGAAGCAACACCAACACTTCACCGAACAGCCCAAGTCAGGTTCGGTTTTGATTATTTTATTTTATTTATTTATTTGTCTCTTTATTTATCATTATAATTCCCTTAGTTATTTAGTTAAGTTTATGATATGATAGGTAAATAGATATATGTGTATGTATTTATATGCTTAGGTATATTTTTAGCATTATGACTTTAGGATTTTCTCACTTAAGAAAATTTATTTTGTAAATTAGTAAAAATAAAAAAATCGAAATCCCATTTTAAAAAATAGGACTTTTAGAGAGTTTTTATAAAATAAGAATAAAAGACTTAGTGAATTAGGACTCTTTTAGAGTTTTCTTTGAAAAACTGAATTGATAATAACGTAAACTCAGTTAGTTTTCAAAAATTAAAATCAATCAACACACTAAAGATTTTTTGAGAGAATTACGATCGTTTGATCCCGGCTAGTGGGTATGTAGGCACCTTCGAGGTGTTAAAATTAGGTTCTTTTTCTTTTAATTTTTTTTGTTTATTTATCTATTTATTTTAAATATTATAATTAGAAAAATAATCCTAATTTCGGTAAATAAATAGTGGTATCCGTTAGAGTTTAATAGGTTAGCTCCTGAATTCGGAACCCTCTGATTCTTTATTCAAATTGAAATTAAAGACCGGTAGACAAATTGTAATCAATTCACCCAATTGGTTACGGTTACAGTTTCTTTTTCTTTTCCCGACTTCGATCAGGTGGCGACTCAAAAAATAATTTTCAATAAAAAAACCAAAATTTCTCAATTTCTTTAGTTGAGGATTAATATTAAATGGGTTAGGGTTTAATATTAATCGGAAAATGAGAAATTAATTTTAAATAAAAAAAATCGAAAAATCAGACTCGACAACAATCCTAGAGATAAAGTCTGAAATGGAGTTATAAAAGAACCTCTACTAAGACTTGCTTTCGTTAGGTTGTCAACAACTTTATTAGCTTCATAAGGAGCCCTATAAAAGGAAACAACATCAAATTTGACAGTAATCTCCCTATAAAGCTGGATAACTTTTATGCAAGATTCTTAACAAAGATTCTCTCTTGTTATATATTCCAATGCTAAACTTACATCTAATTTAATTATCAGTTTTCTTCTACCCAAGCTTTTAGCTGCTTCTAAAGACTCAAAAATGGCCCGATGTTCAGATTTAAGTGGTGAGGGTGGTGCAATTCTTTTAGTGAAGCCTACTAAAACTTCTCCATACATATCATTGCAAGTTCCTTCAATACTAGCTTTTTAGCCATTAGAAGTAACTGCTCCATCATAGTTGAATTTCATGGCATCATAAGTTGGGGGAGACCAATTTATTTCCTTCTTGTTCAACCCTTCACTCTTCTTTCCATGATTGTTATTAGCCCACAATTCATTGGCTTCAATTTTTATCCTTGTAATCCAGTTTTCCTCTTCAAGAGAATCTTTAAAGATTCTTCTATTTCTTTCCCTCAATATTGCTCTCATTGCAAATAAAAAAACCATCGATTTTGGCTTCTTTTTATCCCATATGATTTTCCTTGTATAAGCAAATTTTTTCAACTAATCGTACATGCTCATAGAATCACTTGCTGCTTCCTTAAGGTTCAATTGTCTCCAAGCTTAATTTAATGACCCTACAGCTTTTAAATAGATGCTCAACCGATTCTTCTTTACTTCTACAAAGATACAAGAAGAATTAACATTAATGCCTCTCTTCTGAAGATTATTTTTTGTTGGGAGATCGTTCTAGATAATATGCCATACAAGCATTGGAATTCGGCGAATAGTGGGCGATTTCCAAACTCATCCCCATTTTTCCATGTATTGCTCATCAATACAATCCCTGTTATTTATCTCATATGCTGATTTGGCAGTAACATCTCCACTTGGATCAAACTGCTAAATTTTAACGTCCTCTTTAGTGTAGTCTAGGTACAAGAGGATCTTTCCAATCTTAGCTCTGATATAATCTTCAACTGTTTACTCCATAACAACTTCGTTCTAGGCACCAATACCATTCCAAACTTGATTCAACTGCTCTAATTCTGCATTTCTTAATAAGGGACCATACAACTAGTCTCTTAACGACTCTCCCCAGTCCAATTATCGTCCCAAAAGTTGACATTTCTTCCATTTGAGGTTCTTATTGCAAGTTTATCTTCAAGCCAATAGAAATTGCTCTCTAGGAATTTGAAGAAGGAGGATCCAGATTTTTTGTTGAAAGAGTCACTGGATAGTTTTTATTTGCTTTTAATCTATTGAGTCTACAACAGCTCTTTTTTTACTATAAAGTCTAAGCAAGTTTCAAATAGTTTGCTTGGTTCCTTTTCTTTAGATCAAAAGCCCTAAAGCATCATCCTTTTTTGCCTTCTTTGCCTTACTCTATACAATCCACTGGAACTTCTTCTTGTCCTCTGTAGAGCCCCATATGAAATCTCTGTTTCTTTTCTCAAGTTCTTCCATGATTTTCTTTGGCGTTGGTAGCACTTAAGAGTAGTAATTAACTATACTTTCAAGCATACTCAACATATTAGCTTTCTACACCAAGAGTTTTTGCATAACTTTCTCAATTATGAAATTCATATATCGAGTTTTGAGCTTTCTTGAATACTTGACAGGATTCCTACATACTTGCCCATATCTCTTCTTGGGTCAATACCAAAGAGGATGGCTATCTCTTGCTTCTCTTCCTCCTTCATGTTTTTTGAAAAGATAATATAAGATTTGTTATAATTTACTTTATGACCTGAAATTTTCCTAAACTCTGCCATTACCCTTTTCATAACTTGAGCATTGTCCTTAGTTGCTTCGCCAATTAAAAGAATGTTGTCAATGAAAAACAAATGAGAGATTTTCAAATTTCAACTTTTTAGCTTAAAGAGCATTCAAAGCCCAATATCCACAAGGCTATGGATCATTTTGCTTAGAACCTTCATAACCAAAATGAAGATATAAGGTGAGGGAGGGTTACCTTGCCTTATACCTTAAGCTACTATGAAGCTATCTAAGCAATCTCCAGTTAGAACAACTTGAAAAGATACAATGGCCAGACATGAGCCAATGATTTTGATCTAGCTATTAGGAAAATCATGGGTGGAGAAGGTGTGCTTAACACAATCCCATTCGACTCTATCAAAGGCCTTCTCAAGATCCAATTTGACAACATCAGGGCCTTCTTCCCTTTCTTTTTATGAAAGGAGTGTAGAAGATCCTGGACAATAATGATATTGTCTTTAGTAGACCGTCCAGGATTAAAGCTAGATTACACTAGACTTTTAAGTTTGTCAAGAAAAGATCGGATTCTATTGATTAAGATTTTTCCCACCACTTTGTAAATGGTGGTACAAAGGCTTGCAGGTCTGAAGTCATTAAGATTGTTTGCACCATGGAACTTAGGAAAAAGGACAATCAATGTTTTATTTAGGTCATCGGCAGCTGCTGAATCTTGAAAGAATTTTTTTTTATAGGACTTCGTAGCATCCTTTTATTTAGGTCATTGGCGGCCGCTGAATCTTGAAAGAATTTATTTTTTTTATAGGACTTCGCAGCATCCTTTATAAAAACTCACATGGAAACCATCTATTCCTAGAGTTTTATGATTGCCAATACTCTAGATGGCTCTTCTAATTTTTAAGTCATTTATAGGACTTCCCAACCTCTCTTTCAAGTCAACTGAGAAACTACCTAAACCATTCATCCATTCAAGATAGTTTCGAGACCTTGATAATTTTTCAGAACTATAAAGCTTTGAAAAATGTCTATTAATCATGTCCTTATGCTTAGATGAGTGATGGATCCATTTATCTGATTCATCAAACAAACCAACAATTCTCCTTTTTGATCTCCTTGCTATATTACTGGCATGGAAAAAACGAGTGTCCTGCTTTCCTTCTATGATCTAATTTGATGTGGACTTAGCAGCCCATGATTTCACCTCATGAGAGAGGATATTATCCATTTCCTTTTCCAGGAATTTTTCCCTATCTAAGAGAGCTTGAGTTGGTCTGCATTGTATTTCTTTTTTGGCATAGCCCAAATGTAAGGCAATAATCTTCTTCCTTTCCTTAATGATTGTAAACACCTCTTTGTTCAACTTTCTGATATTGTTGACAAACATGGGAAAATCATTAGGAATATGGAAGTTTGACCACGACAAGATGCTTTTAACGAGATTTCTGAAATGAAGGTGGTCAAACCATATGGGTTGAAATCTAAAGGGTCTTTTGCTTTTTGGAACAACCTTACAGCTTGGCATGAAATTAAGGAGGATAATACGGTGATCAGATTATGAGTATTTTAGATGGAAGATTTTCATTTCAGGAAAAGAACTCATCCATTAGTAGTTGTCTCAAGCCCGGTTTAGTCTCGTTTTGAATATGGTTTACTATAATTCTTGTTTTCTTAGTCCATCTAAATCTCAAACCAATAAAATCAAGATCAGCAAAACCACTGTAATTCATACATTCCTGATACATATTGGCTCTATTTTGATCGATAAGCCTCCCACTTCTCTTTTTTTTTCATTGTACAATATCTCATTAATGTCACCATCTGTAGCCATGTTGGGTACTACAATTTTAGCAATTTAGGATCAAGGCCTCTGATTTGGGGTGTTCCCACAAGGAGTTCGATCAAGTTGATCTTCACGAGAAAGCCATTGACATTAGACAAAATGACCTAGTAAAGCTAGATTATGGAAATAGATCATAGTTAAAAAGCACATGTATTAAATATCATAATTAATCTTTGTAGGTAGTGCAAGATCATTATCAATAGTTGGTAAATTCATGGAGAAAATATTTTGGTACCAGAAACATATAAAAATAATATAAGATAATATTTGGAAATGTGAATGTACATAAAAATATAATTAATATATAAGTATAATATATAATTATAAATAGTTAAAATTGTTGGTCTTGTGTAAGATATCAAGAGTAGGGGTAGGGGGTGAATTGATATTTTTTTGTAAAAACTAAAATTTTTTAGATTTGAAAACAAAATCCCTTTCAATAGCTTCAATGGCGTGATAAATAATTAAAAATTGATTGTTCAACTTAAGGCGTAACACAAGTAATAAAAATCAGAAACTAAATAGAGTAAAGAGAAAGAAGATTAGGCGATTGATTTATAGAGCCTTAACCTTTTGCTTACACTTTCAGCTTCACTGCTTGGATCCAGTTCTCTTCACCGATGTCATTCCACTAGTCTAATCCTTCAACTAATAAAAAATTAATAAGAGGTTATAAGGAAATCTAATCGTTTCTTTTTCCTATCTCACTAACTCTTCCTAAGTTAAACATAGGACTCAGAAAACTCACTAATTCTCTCACAGTCAATTTATAATGTTAATAATGTTTTGCAAAGAAAATGAGACAATACAATTAAATAGCTTTTTACAACATTCGTACAAATGCAATAATAATGAAAAAAGAAAACTGTTTTCACTCAGTTTCTGACAATCTAAACAAGAGAATTTTTGAAATTCAATTATGATCTTCAGTGTATTTCTCTATATTTTGTGTAGCTTCATCTTTAAATTGAATAAACTTTAGTGTAACAACTAAAAACGGTTAGTTCCAGATTTTTCTCCAATGAATCTTTATCTAAGTGCAAATAGATTTGTTGTTGGAGAAATATCCCATAAAAATAAGAATTCAAACATTTGAAATTTTTGAAATCAAATCCTGTTATCTCCTGATATATTCTATGAAGAGCTTGATTTATTTTGACCGTTGTAACTTATTAATTCTAATCCATAAGCTTCAAGAATTTGTTGAGATTTAAAATTTGAAATACTAAATATCTTGGAAAATGGATACGCTTGAATAAATTTGAACATATCTTGTTGAATCAAATTTGAATTTAATACCCTTTAGTTTTTCGAAAACCACCTGATCAGGACCTTCTTCGTTATAAGGTTATACTTGAATATTAAACCATATCTTCCTTTAGAAGGAAAATCTATACCTTCAAATGATTAAAAAAATATCTCCTAAGATTTGTACGAGTATACTAATTGTCTAACAATACCCGTAGCTGATGCTTTGAATATTGAAGCATACAAAAAATCTGAGTCATCCTTATCTATCATGCTACAATTGGGAATTTAAGTGTCATGCCTTAATTGAGAATTTACATGTCATGCCTTATCTACTAAAAATCTGTAGCTTAAATCTTTTTGAATTTGAAACAATAATCTTCCTTATCCAATCTTATCTTCAATAAAATATCCTGGAGTTCTTGAATTATTGTTAAGAAAATAAGCTGCAACCTTATCTCAAAAAACTTACAAAAATCTGCATTGAACTTTGAAATTTCAAGCATACTTTTATCCAGTAAACTGTCATAACAAATCTGAATTTTACCTGAACTTGATATACAACACTAATACAGCAAATCTTTTAACGGTTAATGTTATTAATGTATTTAAAACTTAACTAACCTTACTAAGAATGTTAGAATACCTTCTTTCTAAAATATATTGATCAAACCTTAATCAAACATTTCACAAATTTGATTCTTGAGTGTACTTAAATTAATCAAACTTAAAATCCCTATGGATTAAATCCAACTTTAGTGGAATGAAATTAAGCACATTACCCAAATATGTCTAATAAAATGGAGCCAAGCCTTCTATAAATTTTTCTAACTTAACTTGTATAGATTATTCAAAAAATAGCTTAGGAACAGCAGTTGATCTATATTTAGTACACAATTTGTATTGTTCTATTCTTTTGTTGATACATTTTCTGACACACATTATGATAAGCACAATTTCAAACTTAATTTTCTTCCTTCAATTGATTTCATTCTAAAATTGACTTGTACACTTGTTGTTCTTATTAAACACATTTTAACCTTTTTCATTGTAGTTTTTTTTAGAATTAATCAATCTTATAACATGATATATCTACACACTTCATAAACATATTAGTGATAACTTATCACATGTTTTTATCACATGTTTTGTTATCATCAAAACCAAATTAGGAGACTTAATAAAATTATACCCAAAAGTACATAAGAGAGTCATCAAAATTGGTAGATAAATTAATAAAATATTAATGAAATGCACATATATTAGCATTTCATGGTTTAGGCATAACACTAATGGAGAAATAAAGGAATAATTAAGAAAAGTGGTGGCAATACTCAAAGGACACATGCAAACTTCAATTTAGGGTAGGAGGTCACATGTAAATTGCCAAAGTAACCTCATAAGCTATAAAAACTCTTAGAGACTTGGCATTTGGACTCTTTAGAGTTTAGGAAGAGAGAAAGATCATTTATAGCAAATTTGAGTGTTGCATATAAGACTAGTGGTTGATACAAGAATCAGAGTAAGATTCAAGGTTCTTAATTTCATAGGTGGAGACAAAATCTGGAAAGAAAACACTATCACCATCTTACAGTGGAGGCTACGACAAGGTCAGTTGATACTACTAACCTACTACCCCTCACTTCCCTTCCTTGGCAGTTGGAAGCTTGGATTCTAATAAGTGCTCGATTTTCCAATTTTTATTTCCTAAAATTCTAAAATAGTAAATGATTTTCAAAAATTTTAAACATAGTTTTCAAAATATTTTAAAATCAACTGAAATTTTCGAAATTTTAAGTGTAAATGTAGGTTCCTTAAGAAAGACATCCCATCCATTAACTTTTGATCACATTTTTTAAGACTCAAATGATGTAGTTTTAGCTTAATTTTTTACGGGCAAGATCCTAAAAGGATATATTATTGGGATACATAATCGGTTTTTTAGAATTATGAAGTTGGATTTTTCATAAATTTTGATTTTGTGCAAAATATGGTGTTGGAGGGTAATTTTCTTTATAAATCCTTAAATAACCTTACTTGAATATATTGTAAATTTGAGTAACCAAAGGTTTTTGATGATTCTCAAGGAAGGAGAACTTCTAATCTTCAATGAAAAGCATGTTATAAGCTGATTTTATTGGAATTCAAGGTTGAAACCACATAATATCCATTAAATTCATACATTTAAGTGTTAAATTGGTGTTGACTTAGTGTAATTAGGTTCAATCTTTATGAATTGAGTTGAATTAAAGATTTCATGCTAGATTTTAGTCGCTGATTAGCAGGCATCATGATGGAGTCATGGCATTTTATGAGTATGGAAAGCGATTTTTAGTTAATCATTCATTAGGGAACTTGAAGATGGAGTTGGATTGATTCTTGGTTTGAAGAACAAGGTCGAAAAGTTCAATTGATATGTTTTGCTACAATGTTGTTGAAACTAGAAGGGGAATAAGGTGTATTAATGAGCTATTTGCTAGGAAATTTAACTTAGAATGTATATTAGAAAGTCAATTAAAAGGTTCTAATATTGGAGATAGAAGATTCCAAACACTCAAAAACTACCTCAATAGTGCCATGTTTAAGAATTCTCACATTAGTCAAGCTTAGAGCCTTGGTCGTAAGTTCTCTATCTAAAACCTTAACCTAGCTATGACTAATAACTTGGCTTAGAAATTGAAAGGAACCTAAGATTCACTTATGAATTAACTTAAAACCCATAATTGGCTCATGCAAAACCAAATGAAACCCATACTTAAACTCTAAATTAATTATTTATCATGTACAATGAATAAAAACTAAAGTTGTTCTAATGAATATAGAGGGTTAATTGAAGAAGAGTGCTATGATCAACAACACTGACAAGTAGTTGAGATTCCAAGTAAGTGGGATCGATCCCTTACAACATGTTGGAGTAATATTTTAGAATACTTAGAGACTTTAGTATACCTTTAGTTTATGGTTGTAATTTAGTTGTTTGTGTATATATGGTGCATTTGCTTGAATATTGATCCACTATGGGAGTTGAGCTCAATGTTATGGTTGTTTTGTATATACTGCTTTGTTTGGATTATCTAAAATTGGTTGATTGCCCTAAAAATGAATATATTTATTAGCTCTAAACCTGACATGCATCGCAACCCATTAGGGGAAACAGTTAGGATTATCGGGCCATTTATGGACCCTTTAATGAGGATAACTAAAATGATCTTTTCCTTGTCCTTAGTTGAACTAAGTGGTAAGAAAAAAGGTCATGACAAGATTAGGGATAGTGGTTCAAAGTTAATCTTAAGTAGAGGGTATTTTCCAATGCACATGCCATGGTTTGGCTTTGATTTGTGAGTACATGACATTAAACTCCTTAACCTTGATTAAAGTAATCACAATTTTTGTAGTCTCATAATATACCTGATGACATTATGCAAGAGGACTTGCTTGTTCATGCATTTACATTTAACCAACTTGATTGAAAACCTATTTGTTTGGTTAAATGCATGCTTCTGTCTCTATCTCATTTACTGAGTAAGTTGTTACTCATTCTCCCTTAGATTCTTTTGTACATCCATATAAGATACAGTACTTCACCCAAACTCTAGAATAAGGATTAAGGATCAAGAAGAAATGGTTGGATTTTGGTTTTCTATTATCAATTATTGCAACTTTTTAGGAAAACTAATTGGGTCTCCCTAGGCGGCCTAATAGTTTTCAACCTTAGGTATGTATTATACTTAGGTTAACCCAATGACCTGAAATGTTTCAATTGAAAATATAACTTTATCATATAAGTGTGTTACTTGTATATATGAATATAATCTTAAGATTTTATTCTACATGTCTTTGGTAAAAAAAAAAAAAAAATTTTGCAAAGATTATATTGCAAATTTTGTACCTAACAGGTACTAAGCTGGATGTCTTGAAGTGGTTGAGTCATTTTTGCCTTATGTAAACCAAATCTATGATAGTAGTTGTGAAGTCAGCTTTTATCTTATGATGATTCATATAGTGGAACAATTATGACTAAACTTGTTTAAGGTGTGACACCAAAGGCCCATCTATTCCTAAAGAAGTTTATTTTAAGGACTCCCATAAGGCCTTTCTATATTGAACCTTAGACTAGCATTAATGAAAAAGAGAAAGAATTTGAAAGAGGAATTACATGGGTCAGTTTTCATGAGAATGTGTTGGTGGCAAATAATTTGCTCGTTCACCACCACCTCTTTTGTGTCCTAAAGGACAACTATCTATCTATTAAATCCCCCGGCTTTAATGCAGACCATATTTTCTACTCCCTCACGAGTAAGTCTTGTTTCAATAACAATGGTGATTTGATGGCTATAAGCTTCAATCATCTTAGCAATCACTCTTTTTTAGGATATAGAACTTGCACCCTTATCTTTCCATGCCATGATTTTAAAGGGCTTTTTAGCCATATCAATGACAGAGTGTTTATGGTGTCTTCTTTAACAAAAGTGAATAGAAAATGAAATAGAAGACCGTTTGTGTCACTTTGTAGGACTTGTGACATGTTATTCTCCATACACATGGTCTCAACTTTGCCATAGCCATCATCATGTTTACCTCCCATGAAG
The DNA here is from genome assembly GCA_024138015.1 of Lumnitzera littorea. Taxonomy (NCBI): domain Eukaryota; kingdom Viridiplantae; phylum Streptophyta; class Magnoliopsida; order Myrtales; family Combretaceae; genus Lumnitzera; species Lumnitzera littorea. The sequence goes on along the minus strand of JAMXBB010000006.1, from coordinate 44,783,561 downwards.
GCATCGAGAAGACTTTAGTTTGACTTTATTGCATTTCTTCCACATATGAGATTCTTTGGGTTGTTAAAGATAGCTGCCTTTTCATCATTAGTTCTATCACTGTTGACTTTTAGGTTTCTTCGAACCTCCCTTACTTTCATATTCACGCTTTCTAGTGGAAGGGACATTATTAGATCCGCTTCGCATGCTATATCCACTAGCCCTATTGTTACTTAAATAGTTCTTCCCCCCTACAAAGGTTGGTTTCAATAGGATATCTGACACTCTCTTATGAGGCTACCCTATCTACATTTCTTCCTTGTTGGTTATTTTTGCTCGTCTTTACCTTGCAATCTTCTATTTGCACTCTCCATTTTGATTGCTATTTCTTCTAGCGAGTTTCTTGAGAGAGATATTGTTTTTCTTATCCTCTTTCTTTTGAATTGCTATTTAAAACACAAATATTGCTTTTCTACGCTTGATGATGGTTTTTCTCTTACAGTTGGTTGGGTTTCCTTCCCCTTCTATGGTATTTAATCCATGATGGTTATTTTTATTGAAAGCATCATTAATATGAAAATTTCTTGATCTACACTAGAGATGTTTTTAAAGTTTAACACCTTCTAAGATGTCCTATAGGCTTTTTTGTATCTATTTTTTATGCTTTGCTTCTTTACTTGCCTTTTTTTTTTGTTAGTTCTCCTAGGTTGCACTTAGATCCACTTCATATACTTTGTACATTTGAAGTATAGTCTTTAGTCTCCTCATTTCTTATAGCTTCCCTTGCTTCTTTGTTGATTCCTTTAGAGCCTTCATTATTTCATGTCTCAACAACCAATTCCTTACCATTAGATGCCTATCCATTCATTCTCTCCTCGTTGTTTGTGCTTGTATGTAACAATGTATTTGACCTTTTTGTTGTTTTTTCGTCATTTTCTTTCAAATTTTCTATTTCACTACCTAAGTTTCTATTACTTTTTGCCTTTTCATTGTTAATGGATTGGACATAAGCATAGTGATTTTTATTAAGGTTCATTTTACTACATGAGGAACAAAAATTTAGGATTCCCTCATCTTATAGTTTGTTATGTATGTATAGGGTTGCTATAGTTAGTCGATTACGTGCAATAGTCGTTACAATCGACCTATGAGACATCTTAAGTTGATGACAAGTAGAGGGATGTTAGTAGGAAGATGCATGGAAGGATGAATGGAAAAATTGATATCTCAAGTGCATGTGTGTGATAGCGAATCAAACTTAGTGTTCTTGGTTATTCTTGGATTGTTCTTGATAAATTGTTTGTTTGATCTTTTGAGGATTGATTTCAACAAAGTTTCAGTGTTTGTTTCAAAGCTACTAATATTCTGAATGAATTAAATGAGAAGAGAAGCCTCTTATTTATAAATTATAAAGGTCAACTTTATCTGCCAAATGACTTTAAGATGAGTGGCTAAGATTGAGGCTCGTTATTGAAGCTTATCCTCTTCTCTAGCTTTCATAGGCTTAGACATGGACTTGAATTTATCTAAGGACTATAATAATTAAGAAAAAAAAGCCCGTTATTGTTATAAATAAGCTTAAACACATAAAAGCTCCCTTAAGACCCATTAAAGCTAAACGAAGCCTAAATAAGCTCAAAAAAGCCATTTTTGGGTCCACTTTTTGTACGTAAGATAACTATGCAAGGCCGATAGTGGAAAATCTAATCTAACAATCCCCATTCTGAGCTTAGTGAGCCAAATCTTTCTAAAACATCCTTGATCAGACTAGGTTTTTTAGGCCTTATCATTAGCTTATCAAACCAGTCCATGGTATTAAATTGGGCTAAAGTCCAATTACTAAAATAGCCCTTTACATAAGGTGCATTGTTAATAACCATAATATTAAATAATGACTCATCAAGATTTATTTGAACACATAGTTTAGCAAATCTTCCTATTTCTAACTTCATCATATACTCATCATGCTTAATGACTACTCTAATTTTTTCTGCAATTCTCTTGACATCTATTGATGAAAATAGCTCAACAGGTAGGCCAATAATCCTAACCCAAACACCCATCGCATTGAAACTGGTAATCTTACGACGAAACTCTAGTTCCCACTTTTTAAAGGCAAGATAATGTCCATATACAAACCATGGACTTTTGTTAATAACCCATTTGAAATTTATAAGACCTTACATGTATGTTAAATAATGTCCTCACCCAACATGAATAAACTTAAATGGTGGCAAGGCTCCTTTCCACATTCTTCTTAGTTTTTTTCACATAAATTTATAGGCATAGTTAGGACCTAACGCTTTGACTATGAAGGTATTCTACCATGGTGCCTTAAGAATATTCTCTTCTGCTTAAGAGAAATTAGCATAGAAAATACTTAGAGTTGCTTTCTTGTTTAAACATTTTTTTTCTGCATCACCTCCGCTTGATCTTGGTCTATGTCTTTATTCTCATGCATTTAATTAAAATAATGCTTTTGTATAAGCCCTTAGAAAGTTTTGTTTGAGACAAAGAAGGATCTTCATTTTGAGCATGATTTACTGGGATGGCATCAATATTGTTATCAATAGAAGATGCTGAACATTTTTTTACTTCGATGAAGATATTCACTTTCTTCATCTTTCGTTGATGTTCTCTCACTCTCCATAGCTCTCACACAGTTATGGATACTAACAAAAGCTTTAATGAACTTGCATTAGAAAAAAACTATATACTAGAAATTATAGGTGTTAGTTAATGAAAACAACATACACACACGCGCAATAGACAAATGTATGAATTCCCTTAATCTTATAAATGAATTCTAGTTAAGCTCTTAAACATTCCTTAATCTATAATGTAATTTAGCCAAAAATATTTAGTTGATAAACAAACATATCATTACTGACACATTTCATCCAATATGTGGCATACATCTCATTTTTGTCCGTTAAACCCAAACTACATTGAAAAAAAGAATGCAATACTACTATACAATAACAACAACAATAGTAATTGCATAAGGTACATTACTTAGAAATTGAAAAAAAAAAAAAGCAACTTGCTTTAGCTACAATATAAGTTAAGTTTTCGATTTGGGATTACACTCCAAAAAATCTAACTATGTAATGGAGATAAACCTCTAAAATATGAAAAAAAAAAAGTGTTTGATTTCATTAATTCGAACAATGATGGAGTTTATTTTGTAGTAATTGGGCTTGGCTCCCCTTCTACGTCCATTCTTCTTTTATGAGAGAAAGAGGGCTTTTATGAAATGACAAGTGGGGGGGGGGGGGTGGTGGGGGGGCCTTGTGATATAGTATTAGCTTAATGAAATCATGTCTTCAAGATGCGATTTCATGGCTAAGTAGAATCGTGTGATTTTGATTCAATCTAAAATCATGTATTGAAGATACAATTTTAGCTACAATATGCTTAGAATTATTTTTTGTGTGGGCATATTTTTAAATTTTTTTAAAGTAATTTTTGCATTTTCCCAATAAATAAATGAATTGCACAAACTAAAAACATAATTAATTAACTAGATCCATCAAGTAAATACAAACAACGATTTTGATTATCATCTTAAATTTTAAGTTATATAACTAATACAGAGCCTAATAGTTACAATAAGTGTCAAAATGAGAAACAAAAAGTTCAAGAATCATAATTGTCTCGTACTATCTTCTAGTCTTATTTTTGGCTATCAATAGTTCAATTTGCCATTGCTGGACGTAGATGTCTTTAAGGATACAATTGGAGTAGGTTCAAAATAGATTTTATAAAACCCGAAACCTACCCTTCTAGTGGGGTTTAGTATCTCCTAAAACTCTAAAAAAACCTTATAGGGTTTTTCAGGTTTATCAAAACCCTATAGAGTTTTCCTCTTATTACTAAAATTCGTTTTTAAAGTCATTATGGACTTATACTCGAACCACTCAATGCTGATTACCTGAAATATTTTATTTTGCTTTTGATTTCTTAAGCTATCGTTAATATATTCTTAAAGGATTTTTATAAATAAATACTAATATACTTGTTAATCTTCTTAATAAAAAAGTATTAGATAAAGTCAATGAATAATTTATTATTTTTTACTGAGTTAGGTTTCCCATTGTTTTTTCTTTTTTAATTCCAAAACCCAATTCATATCTTAAAATCAATCTTAAACTTTATATGGTATTACCTTATTGGGTTTTTATTGGATCTAATCAGACGGGTTGAGTATCCTACAATAACCTACTTAGTTGCATCTCTAGATGTCTTTCATTCAACATTTTGCTCCTGTTAACTGCTTCTCTTAGAATTTACTATCTTATAGACAATCATAGATTTTTTATGTTGATGACTCATTTATCCATGTTGTGGCTTGAGTGCCAAAAACTATCTTCAATTCGATACATTGCGGGACCTCAACCAATCATAACTAACATGTTGCAATTTTTCAGTAATGGTCAATAATCAATTATTTAGTCCCTAAATAGGCGAGCAACTGAAGTAAAGATAGATGTTGAAATTACATGGCAATGGTTCATATTAACCTTCGCTTTAGTTCAAATTAAATTAAGCACCTAAGCCATCATGCTTAAAATCAAGATCGAAACTTAAAAATATTAATCGAGCACCTATTCGCTTAGATCGTTCGATGATGACACTTTACTAGTTGACTAGGCTTGTTATGATTTGACTATGGACACAAAATGGAGGGCTTCAGTTGACAACTAGGAGTGGCCAATTCGCTAGTGCTATGGGTGGTTGGCTGCCTCTTATAATTCCAATTTACCCATCTTTAGCTTACTTAGAACCTAAGTTATTGCCTCGATTTTAGTGTTATGTAAGTGCACAAGGATTGAAAATGCATAAACCCAAGATCTAGTAACCCCAAACATAAAAAGTGTGCACATTTGAGCTATCTAAAGGCAATACTTGGATGTTAGGGAGGACATTCGAATGAAATGGTTGCTCTAAGAATTTGGTCAAATCTGGCCGGGGAGACTGAAATGACTCACACTCTTGTTCTAAGTCGTTTCTCTCGCTGTGTAATGAAATATGTAACATTAAAATCTCAAATGATGATATTTGAAACGACATTGTAGTACTTCATTGATTCTCCTCTTTTAAATTAAAGAAGTGGCCGAAGAGCAAACATGAAACCTAGGTTGAGAGTTTATTCCAATCTCGATCCATTGGATTCAGTTGAAGTCTTAAAAATCTTGACCTGGCAGGAGTGGTATAAGTTCATATACATCTAATTATAAAGCTACTTTATCTAATTTTGTTTACTTCTTTTAGAATTCTGAAAACCCTCAACATTCTCTACATATTATAATAGCCATAATTAGTAGTCTTAGAAGTAATTTAGCTTGTTTATGTTCTGATTAGTCAATATAAGTAAATAAGTAAGAAATAAAACTAATAATATCCGCTCATATTAGAGATATAGTAATATGTATTTGTTGAGAGTTTCAACAGAAAAATAAAGTATATGGCGGATATAATAGAAAACCCTCCAAAAGCTTTCCTAATATAGATCTCATAGATTTTATCCCGATCCCTATAAAAAAGATTATATAGGTCCTACCTCACAACTCACTCTAACGGGGGAATTTTCCTACCGCAACAAGAGAAAGCATAGAGGTTAGGAGGCGCAACACACCGAGTAAGAATTAAGATATTCCCTAACCTATATATATATATTTCATTTTAATTCTTAAACGTAATAAGAATACAGACATCAAAATATAGAAATTATAAATCTTTAATAAGATCATTCTTATAAAATCACTCTTCTCATTTCAATTTAAGCCAAAGCGGAATTGATTCTAACTTGAATTATTCATGATGTTTGATTCAAGATTTCTCTAAAATTGAAAAACTTAGCTCAAGATATGTTTAGTCTCGTGCCTACTCAACTGGAGTTTGTGCAAACTAGGTGGCCGAATAAACATTAACCAACCAGATAAAGAGGCTGTTAATCGCAGATGGGCGGAAGCTGACCTGGTTAATTAGCAATTTTTATCTCTCTTTGCACCTGTTTGTCAACTTTGTTAATTAGCGAAAGGCATTACTATAATTCGAATAAACGACTGTTCCACAAATATTTGGCTTCACACTCCGACTCCGAGCCAGTCTTTAGGACCCTCTAGGCCATGAGAATTTGGTAAGTGATCTTTCCTTTCTTTTCTGTTTTTGGTAATAATAGAATCAAATTGAGTGACGTTTCGTTTTCTCTCACTGTCAAGGGTAATTATGCTTATTATTGTTGATCTTTTCGATTTTGCAATTTAGTTGGAATTCTTCTTTTTCAAGTGTTTCGGCTTGTGATTTTATGAATGTGGATTGTGCGTTAGTATTTATTAATTCATATGGAAATGAATTTGAAACAGCACGAAGGGATTGTAAAAGAAATCCGTGTTATCAATGGTAAGGTTTTGAGGGGACAAAAAAACTTAGGTTGTGAGCTACGATTATAGAAGTTCAAACGAGAAAAAAAAGGGTCCCTTGCACCAGCAAGAGCTTAATAATTTCAGAAATAATATCTTCTTCGCGAATCTATTCTATTATAATTTATAATTTTGAAAAGTTTTTACTTTTTCATATTTCACATTTTTATTGGTTTTATTTTTTAATTTTTAATTTTCCATTAATTTTATAATTGTTATTAATAATATATTTCAATTCCCATCATCTTAGCACTAAGTCTCATCAACTTTATCATTTACCTTATACATCGTGGAGCCATTAATTATATGCTTGCTATTAATAATAAGTTACAATTTTCATCAACTTTAGCATTATGTCCCTTCAATTTTCCATGTATTCTAAAATCAATGGAACACGTTATGAAGTATTGTTTTATTTGATGAAATGAGTTTTGTCTTACATTTCAATAGACAGTGGTTAGTAAAATCCACGGGGCTCTACTTTGTGCAAGGAGTGGCATGCAATAATACCGTATTAAAAGCTTTCACCAAACATATGGTAAGAAGTGTTATAACCTATGCCACGAAATTCATTGTAAAGATTTTTATAGAATTTATTTGTTATACTTCGTTTTATTTTATATATACATTTATATATATATATATATAGTGTTGATGATTTAATACAAAACTCATAATTAACAATTTTTTTTAGTGAAAAAATGAGTAAGTAATTTTCTTTTCATCTCTCCTTCAATTTATTAGTATTTTGCATAATGTTTCTTGTAAGTCTTCTAAAAAGAATTGGACAACCAATTATCAAGAGAGAGGGAGGGAGAGCAACAGCGATGAAAAAGTTTAACTAATAATTGAATTTGCATTTGCTACCTTTTTCTTGGGCTAGTTTGACATGTGATTGATATACACATTATATGTCTATTAATCGATACTGGCAAATCAGTAATTTTAATTATTTTTTTGTAAAATTTTCTTATGTCATATTGTTATTTATTACATGAATTGCCTTAAAAGTTATAATATTTTGTGCTTTTTACTTAATCTAGATGTATTTCATCAAATTTCACGACTAATGAAGTGAACTCACGAGCGGTAGACAGCGTTAAAAGTGAATGGTTTATGCTTTTTATCCATTTTTGGTTTTTGTTTATTATTAGCATAACATTTATGTACTTATATCTGTTGTATATCGCATTAGTTTATTAATCATAGAAAATATACTATAAGTAAATTTTTGTACTTTTATTTTTAGTATAACCACATATATATATATATATATATATATATATTTTTCATAGTCAAGATCTTCTTATGTTAATTTTTGTTCTCTTGTAAAGGTCATCTTTTGTTTTTCATACATTATGCGAGCTCTTGAACTAGTATATAAAAAGGAAATCATATCCCTAAATGATTCAAGAATTAAAAACATCGGACATGGGACCTACAAATTAGTTATGTAGTCTATAAGTGGATTACTCCCTAAATGTTATGTTTCAAATTTTCGAAAACGTCTTTCTTTAATGTACTGAATAGTTGCTTGTATTTATTAAACCACATTTTTCTAATTTGTCTCATTTTCATAATTTTCTATAACTTGCATGTATATTAGAGGTTTTCATCACAGGCTTGCTTTCTGTGAAATAACTTTACTTTTTTTTCCTTTCTTTTTTTTTTTTGTTTTTTAACCTCTTACAACATTTTTTTATATGTGCAACTGTCATGGGTAGATTCTCTTATTCAAACTCGTGCGGCACTTAGCGTTCCTGATCATATTAAGGAAGGCTAAGTCAGTCAGTAATAACTCACAATGTTTAGAAAGAGAAAATATAGAGAGAAAAACTCTGATGTAAATAGTATTCACTTGAAATAACTTGATGTAATGTATTGAATAGTTGCTTGTATTTATTAAACCACATTTTTCTAATTTGTCTCATTTTCATAATTTTCTATAACTTGCATGTATATTAGAGGTTTTCATCACAGGCTTGCTTTCTGTGAAATAACTTTACTTTTTTTTTCTTTCTTTTTTTTTTTTAACCTCTTACAACATTTTTTTATATGTGCAACTGTCATGAGTAGATTCTCTTATTCAAACTCGTGCGGCACTTAGCGTTCTTGACCACACTAAGGAAGGCTAAGTCAGTCAGTAACAACTCACAATGTTTAGAGAGAGAAAATATAGAGAGAAAAACTCTGATGTAAATAGTATTCACTTGAAATAACTTGATGATACAATTGAGGGGATCTCCCCTATATATACAAAAGGCCTCTCAAAATGGAGGGCTAAGATCAATTCGATCTAACGGTTACAAATGAATCTTCACCTACCTTTACATTAAATGCATCTACCTACCACATATTCTAGAACCTTCTAGATCTTCTAGAATATTCTGAATTATTTCCTCTTGAGCTTGAACGGACCTCATCATTTTGAGTTCTTCTAAATTGGCTCGTGACATTCTCTCCCACTCATTCCGGTGACGTCTTCATCGTATATTCTTTGTAGAACTTTTGAATTTGGTTTGGAAACTACCATAAAGCTTTAGTAGGTTCCCAACTGGCCTCACTTTCCGACTTTCCTTTCCAAATTACCATATACTTGTGCCTAGGGGAGTGACTTCGTCTTCTCACATATTTGTCTGCAATAATTTCTCCAACTTATTTCTTGTATGATTCTCGAACTCTAACTGGAGCCCTTTGTGATATTATTTTATTAAGGTCCTCCTCGTCCTTATGATATGACTTAAGCATACTAACATGAAATACTGGGTGGAATTTTAATCTTGGAGGGAACTCCAACTTATAAGATACTCATCCTACTCGTTTCACGATGAGAAATGGTCCTTCATAACGCCTCATTAATCCTTTGTGCAATTGGCTCTTGGTCTACTGGATCAGGTGTAACTTTACAAGTACTTGACCCCCTACTTGATACTCTATTGGCTGATGTTTCTTATCTACGACTTTCTTCATTCTCTTGATAGCCTTGTCTAAGTAATTTAGAGCTAACTCTTGGCTCTCTTGCCACTCTTTTGGAAATTTATATGCTGGGGAACTAAACCCCGTATATCCTGTGGTTACCGTATTGGGAGTTAGCGGCTGTCTCCCTAGGACAAACTCAATTAGACTATGCCCTATTGATTCATTCTTCTGTAGATTGAAAGAGAGCCGTACGACATCCAATAACTTAGACCAGTCTCGTTGACTTGTACTTACAAAGTGCCTCCAAACTTAAAGGCAATGTACTACAGCTGTCATCGCCTTCTCATGTACTGGGTATTGCCTCTCCGTATCATTCAACTTTCGGCTCTTAAAGGCTATTGGATGGTTTTCCTATATCAAAACCCCACCGATGTCATAATCACTAGCATCCGTGCATACTTCAAATACTTCACCCAAATTAGGGAGCGCAAGAACTTGTTCTTTAATGACCGCTTTCTTTAGGGTATCAAATGCCTTCTGTTAATCTTCCCTCCATTCCCATAGAACATCTTTCTTGAGTAAATTCGTTAAAGAGGCAGCCATTCGAGAGTATCTACGTATGAAACTTCTGTAATAATTTACTAAGCCAAGAAGTGACCTTAATTCGGTGGGCTTAGTAGGTTCTTTCCATTTTCGAATGGCCCGTATCTTCTCTTCGTCTATTTTGATCTTCCCTTGTCCTACTAAGTGCCCTAGGAAGGTCACTTCTTCCTTTGCAAAAGCACATTTCTTCAGCTTTACATATGACTCGTTTTACCCTAAGGCTAAGAAAATTGTATGAAGATGTTTTAGGTGCTCTTCCATAAAATTGTTATAAATCATGATATCATCCAAGTAAACCATAACAAAATGATCCAAGAACGGTGCTAATACCCTATTCACAAGACTACAAAAAGTAGCTGGGGCATTCGTGAGCCTAAATGGCATAACAAGAAACTCAAATGCACCATACCTTATGACGCAAGTGGTTTCGGACTCATCTCCATTTATTATCTGTACTTGATGATATCTCGATCATAGATCCAGTTTTGAAAAATATCTTATCTCTCCTAATCTATCGAACAGGTTTAATACCAAAGAAATGGGATACTTATTTTTTTTTAGTGACCTTATTCAAGGCCCTATAGTTAATACATAATTGGAGGGACCCATTATTTTTCTTCTAGAAGAGAACTGAAACTCCAAAAGGTGACTTTGACGGTTAGATGAATCTAGCTTCCAACAACTCCTTCAATTGTCGCCTTAATTCTTCTAATTCTTTTGGGGACATGCGATAAGGAATTGTAGCAGGAGTCTTTGTACTTGGTTCTAGCTCAATCGCATGATCCACTTCCTTTCTTGGTAGTAGCTTCTTTAGCAACTCTTTAAGCATGATGTCTTTAAATTCTTCTAGTAACTCCCCTACTCGATGTGGAATTGCCTCTTAACTCCTCATCTCTTCTTCCCCCTTTAATGTAGCTACATACGTAACTTCATTCTTTTTTAGGCCCTTCACTAGTTGCATAGCAGAAAGGAATTTTGTGGCTTGACCAGCTTTCCTTGTAATAGGCACTACACATTGAGAGTTGGTCTCGAGTACACATATACAGTTTGCATGAGGAACAATAAGTGTGTCAATACAATCTAGGAATTCTATCCTAATCACAAATTCAAAGTCATCTATAGGTACTACTTCGATGGTTTCTTTCCTTTTCCACCTTCCCACATGGAGCTCTATATCCTTGGCGACTCCAATAGTAAGGACTTCCTTTGAGTTTACCGTCTTAAGCCATGTCTTGGTTTTCTCTATTTCCATTCCAATCTTACTTGCGGCTACCTCAGAGATGAACAGATGAGATACCTCCATATCAATAAGGGCATTTAACTTCTTGCTAGCAACTATCACCTCAGTGTACATCAATCCCTTTCGCTTCTCCTGCATCTTCATAACACTAAGAAGTTGTACCGAACCTAGTTTAGCCTCATCCCCTTCATTGAAACTCTCATCTGCTATAATTACTGCCAACTGATCTTTCTTTGGGCATTCCCTGGCATAATGGGGCCCATTACAGAAATAGCACTTCAATTCTTAGGGCTTCCATCGTTCCCTATCTTTTCCTTCACGAGTCCTTCCCCGATCATTATTTTTTCTCTTCTATCTTAGGCTTCCTTCTTGAGGAATTCCCACTCCTTTCCTTCTCAACTCCCCCCTTTCACCTTCCCATTGGGGTCTTATGTTCTGTCTTCTTGAACTCCGTTAGGCCTTCAGCAACTGCTATGGCCTTAGAGATGTCTTCTATTTCTCTTTGCTCTAGCTCTAACTTTGCCCAAGGTTTCAGACCATCTAAAAACATCACTAGAGCGTTATCCTGATTGAGGTTTAGGATCTCCAGCATTAGTTTTGAGAATTCCTTCACATATTGCTTGATGTTACCCTTATGAGTTAGGTGATGCAACTTCACCTTTGTTTCTTTAGCAGTATTTTGGGGAGAGAATTGCCCCTTGATTTCATGTACAAAGCTAGCTCAAGTATTGATTTCATTTACCCTCCTACACCATTATACTATAGTAGAATCTTTCAAATACATAGCAGTAGTACGTACTTTTTCGAGGTCATCCAAGATTCTTACAGTATTGAAATATTGTTCTGTTCCCTAAAGGAAGTTGTTTACCTCCCAAGCGAATCTTATCCCATTGAAAGGTTTGGGCTTGGGCACATCAATCCTATGAGTAGACTGGATGGTCACTCCATTTGCCATTACCACCTGACATATTGCTAGTTGGTTCTTAAGTTCTTCAATCTCCTGGCGTATGGCCACCATTATAGCATCCATCTTGGCTTCTTAATCTTCCTCCTTAGTTTCTAAAGCAGTAACTTGAGCTTGGAGTGCTTCATTCTTCTCTTCAATTGCCTCATTACGTTACTTCAGCTCCTCAATGGCTTGATTCAATACTCCTTGCAACTCACCTCGAAGTTCTTCCTCTATCTCTTCAAGGCTACCTTATGATTCATCGAATTATTCATTCGCTTTAGCAATGCTCAGCTCCGCTCTATCCATCCTATTTTAGGAGGGAGTTTAACAAGTCCCAACACCTAGCCCTTTGCTTGGTAACACGGCGATCATCATGGTCAGCCAACTCATCAACTATTGAAGTGTTGTTGTTTTCTTCAAATGACATTTTCTCCACAAGTAGTCCCTTTTCTAGGCTCTGATATCACTTGTCATGAGTAGATTCCCTTACTCAAATCTGTGCGACACTTAGTGTTCCTAACCACATTAAGGAAGGCTAAGTCAGCTAGTAACAACTCACAATGTTTAGAGAGAGAAACTCTGATGTAAATAGTATTAACTTGAAATAACTTGATGATACAACTGAGGGGATCTTCCCTATATATACAATAGGCCTCTCAAGATGGAAGGCCAAGATCAATTCGATCTAACGGTTACAAATGAATCTCTACCTATCTTTACATTAAATGCATCCACCTATCACCTAATCTAGAACCTTCTAGATCTTCTAGAATATTCTAAATTATTTCCTCTTGAGCTTGAACGAACCTCATGATTTTAGACCCTTCTAAGTCGGCCTGTGACATAACCATGAGGTAATCCCCAAGGAAAAGACAAAATGTAGAAACTTAATACATTTCGGATGGAGTAAACATAAGTTATCTAACACATGAATAACCAAAGTCAATATATATATATTATTTAAGGAAAAAAAAGGAGTTCTTTTGTAATACACATAATTTCATATTTGATTAACTGTAGTAGTTATACAATTTCATTGATTTATATACTATTACATGGTAGTTATATATTATGATATTTGAACTTTGAAAGTTTTATACAATTTCATAGTTTAAATTTTAAATCAATTTGTTTTAAATGAAAAACCAAGTATTTGACCTTTTCATTATATTGCTAATTTAAATTTTTAGGAATCCGACATAACTACTGTAGTTGTATAAGTTCAAAAGTAAGGTTTACATATGTGTCACATGCAAGTTATACTATACATAATTAAAGGTAATGGCTTGAATGGTACATAGGATAATCAAGTGGTGAATGATAGGGAGGAAGGGTACATGATCTAAATTAGGTTCTAATACAAATTGTGACAAGCGGAGTGAAACGGTACAAAACTCCATAATTTACATGGGAGTCTATGATGTTCTTTAATGGTTTAGGTACTTAATTTTTAAGCGAGAAAATCTAGCAGTCGTGAGGTGTTTATTCATGATTCTCTTATATATAAATGAGGAGAAGGGTTAGGTTTTTATAAAAGTAGGTTGTTGATGTTATTTGTCAAATTGCAATGATGAATAGAGGTTGAAATTGACCCTTTCTTTAATGGACTTTAAATGGGTTCCCTTCTTTGGATTTAGGTTTAGTAAAGGCTTTATTTGCGTAAATTGAATTATGAACGATTAGCCTATACAATAAGCCTTATTTTAAACTCACCATGCCTAATCTCCCTTGATTATCCTAAATATACATGAACTTAACTATTTGAACTTCATCACCTTAGCTTAGAGGGTCAAATCCAATTAAGTAGTGGCTTCAAGTTTAAACCTCTACAACTACCACATATCTATCTTATGGGTTTACAAACTTACTATGGTTTTTAGTAAGAATGGATATAGTTAAATTCGGTATGGTTTAGTACAGTTCATCTCTTCAAATCGAATTGAATCTAATATTACAATTTGGTTCTTTTTTCAATTCAAACATAATCTTATGTCTCAATTAATAATTTTTTTGAATTTAAAAATATGGTTTGATTTGCGGTTCAAATCAAGAATCTTAAAATGTTTAGAAAATACTCACATTTTGAACCGTAGTGGTCTTCATTTTTTTTTTCTTAGAATATAAATTTTCAAAAAAAAAAGTAGTAATATATTTATTATGTTAATATAATCAAAACTACTGATATGCTCATATAACATTGAAACTCCTTATTAGATAGTTTAAAATTTTTAGAGTCACGATAATGACATAGAAACATGACATTAATTATATTTTTTGGTCTAGTTTCAACTAAGTTAAAATCTATGTATTTATAAATAGAAAATTGCTAAAAATCTTAAACTAATTCCCACCCCTCACCCCGCCCACCTTTCACCCATTCATTTAGTACGAATTGATCCTCGAAATTTTTAATGGGAGTTTTTTTATCTCTTGAACTTTTGCTCTATTGCAGATTCACCTTCTAAACATTTAAAGTGAGTTTTTGATCACCTAAATTTTTGTTGAAATGTAGATTGATTCTTAAACTTTTAATGTAAGTTTTTTTTTATTTCTTGAGCTTTTAATAATTTGCAATATTATGTCCAATTAATATTTTTTATTTAAAAAAGAATGTTTATGGGGATAATTGATGATAATGTATAATATATTTTAAAAAATATAATATATCAAACCATATACTATGAAGCATATTAAAATATATTAAATACTATGTATTATATACTCACTAATGTTATATATTATAAATATATATATATATATATATAAGATATGCTATATGAAAATGTGTGAAATCATATTTTATGACAAATGATATATTATATATTTATTATATATATTATATAAATTAAGTAATTATTTAATCATTTAATCAAATAAAGGTCATATTACAAAGCCATCTTAATTAGTCATGTGCCATGTACACAACTTTTTTTAATTATATAAAATATTGATGATAATATATTCGTAACATTTTATCTATTTATATTATTAAAGCCAAACTCTTTTTTAGAATTTTCATTTGGTGTCTTTATTAAATAACTTACAAATAATAAAACAAATATATATTATCCCTATAAGACCACCTATTTGAGAACTTGAATATATTTGGAATTCGGAGGAAAAAAAAAAAAAGGAAAACCATCCATTACTAGTAAGGCCACATTCATTTTTCTTTTTATCCATAAGAAAGACAACATTTTATTTTGATATTTTTATCGGTAAGAAATAAAATATTTTATAGGGTTAAACATCAACAAAATAGGTAGTTAGAAACCACTGAGATTATTTATTTGTTTATTTATTTACTATTTCAAATGCACCCATAATACGATACGACTACATGCATTCACTAGTGGTAACTAAAGGAAAGATTTTTAATAAAAAAACTTGCATGTTCATTGTAAGTATGACTATTGTATATATATTTCTAATTTGAAAAATAAATATATCTTAGTTGATAATTAGTGCTAATTTTATTAAATATAAAATAACAATTAATTTATTGTTGCATCATTTCCTATTTTTATAATTGCGTAATTGATAGTTAGTGTGGTGTTTTAATAAATAAATAAAAAAATGATGTAAAAGGATAACATTATGTCTGGGGATAATTGATGATAATGTACCATTTTTTTTTTTTTTACTATCATATATAATGCATTAATTAAGATGGATATGAAATACAACCTTTATTTGATTGAATAATTATCTAATTTATATAACATATATAATAAATATTTAATATCCTATTTATTGTAAAATATGATTTCATACAATAGCATATAGCATATCTTTTATATGTTATTATAATATATGATATTAGTAAGTATATGATGTATAGTATTTAATATAATTTCAATATATGTGTCATGGTATATGGTTTGATATATTGTATTTGTATGATATATATAATATTTTTATTATATATTGTACATTGTCATCAATTATCTCTATATAATGTACATACCTTTTTCTTTAATAAAAAAATGTTATGGACATAATGCTACAAATTGTTGAAAGCAGAAGGAGTAAAAAAGCTTACATTAAAAGTTTAGAGAGTAAAAAAAACTCACTTTGAAAGTTTGGGCAATAAATTTGAACAAGAGCAAAAGTTCATGAGGTAAAAAAAACTGACTTTAGATTTTTGGTGGTTAATTTATACCGAAGAGAAAGTTCGAGAGATTTCGTGCAATTTGTCTTTTATAATTTATTGCATAAATAAATAGAGACTTCTCATTAGGAAAATTCAAATTTTATGCATACCCTTGATTGTTCAAATTGCAACTTTTTTTTTATTATTACTTATTACAATTTCGTTTGGTTTATAACTAATCGAATGTTAAAAAAATAACTTAGTTCAGTTCGTAATTTTCTCAAAGCTATAAGAATGATTCAAAACTATTTTATAGTGCAATTCAGTTTGGTCTAGTCTGGTTCGAAGGTCGATTTTTTTTTTTTTTTATAATCCAACCCTAGTTTTTGATATGAAGTTTTGACCCAAGAAGTTTCTATATATTTTTAGGGATCCGATATTAGTAATTCATAACTCTCTTATGGATTTACTAACTTACCATGTTTTTCAATATGAAGTTTTGACCCAAGAAGCTTCTACCTACCATCACGCGGTTTTTGTGGAGTCTACACGTATTTTATGAGCAGGCTTTAGTTACCTTCTTTATTTTTCAAAAATTTCCAAACATAAATAATTTTTTTTGATAATGTTGGCAAACTTGACAACGTAACGGTTCTACATACTATAAATTTTTTATACTTCCTTTAGAAGCAAGCGCTACAGTTTTTTATTTTGACACGAAGTGTAAAGGTTATTACATAAGGTAAGACCGTAAGAGTGTAATTTCATACCAATTTAGACCAACAAAAATTAAATTATTCGAAAATTCAACTTTTTTTGGCAAATGCGTGCTCAGATTGGATATGTATAACGGATATTTTCTATATTTTGAACCGAGATTAATTATATCCTTTATATTTTAAAGGAGTCATGTAGGTTCTCTTTATAAATTATGCCAAGTAAACTTAAGTTAATTACATTTTAAGTTAGCTATTTGAGTACATTATATTATGTAATCACATCAAATAAATCATTTATGTATATATTTATACATAATAGAAAATAGGAATAAAGGGACTTATTCGTGAAACGACATAAACATAAAATAATTGATTCACTCATCTAGAGTATAAAAGACTTGACTAAATTTCGGCATAAAATGTACATATTAAATGAATTAAGTAAAAAAAAAAAAAATGCCTGACTGAACTTTGTCAAAAATGTTATAAGACTTGTAGTACATTTATCCCCATTGAGATCCATAGTTCAGAATGTTAGATTGATTTTTTTTTTTTTTTTTTGGGTCAAAGAGAACGTTAAATATCTTTAGGAAAAAGAGAAGTTGAATTGGGAGGCTTTTTTTCTAAGGGAGAACTTTTTATAGATAGAGCTAGGTATACCGATAAAACCCAACTTGTATCGCTAACAATGGACAAAATCTTTTCCTGTTGGTGTGCTCTTCTGAATTTAGTATCAAACTGCGAGAACTGGAAGTGCGAAATTCCCATTATAGAAAGTTAACAAAATGTGAATGGAAACTGTACAAAATTAATCCAAGTTATTTAATATACTTTTTGCATTGAGTGAATAGCCTTAATCCACCTTGTAACCTATTCTATCTTGCATGGTAATATGTTCGGGTTTGTATATTGAAGGTTAACGG
Source organism: Lumnitzera littorea (assembly GCA_024138015.1). NCBI lineage: Eukaryota > Viridiplantae > Streptophyta > Magnoliopsida > Myrtales > Combretaceae > Lumnitzera > Lumnitzera littorea. The sequence goes on along the minus strand of JAMXBB010000006.1, from coordinate 44,765,711 downwards.
TATTAAGTTAGAAGATAGGACATATGATCTAGTATTTTCATGTCGTATAGTCATCTTAAAACCTGTATATATATTGAATTAGACAAGATAATTATACTTATCACTGTAAATTTTTAATTAATAATACAAAACATAACAAAATATAATGACCTCTTGTTTTCTTGCCTAAGTGCTATTGCAAAGACACTTACATATGTTGGTTGTTAAAGAATGATTATGTTGTAGCCAACATAATTTAAAGCTTAGTTTATTTTGTTGCACAATGGTTTTTCCATATGTTCTTGTACAGTAGAAATGTTGTAATGGATTTCATGTTGTTATTAATTTTAAACAAGTAAGATATAGACCTTTTATAAATTGTAATTTTATGATAGCATTCTGTGGTAAGTTTATTTGGAGTTATATTCTTGGATTTATGATGTATATCTTCATGAAAAATGTGTTATTAAAAAATATTTAACCAAACTGTTAGAGATTAATAGATTGATGAACATGTATATAGAAAAATTAACACATTATTCAACAATTTACCTCAAGCAAATCATCCAAAAAATGTAATAGAAAATTTTATAGATTCTAAATGGCATATTATACTTTATAGTTTTTTCAGGATATATCACATATTATAAAATCAACTTTGAATCCAAAATTTAGAAACCAATACTTATAGATTAGTGTATCAAATCTCTTTACCCACCCAGTATACAACTGCAAAAATGGATTCATCCTAGTTGGAAAGGAATAATCATGACAATAGTATCTTTTCAATACGTGACTTGACAGTTTTTATGACCGGATGACTTCTTTTCTAGAAATAAATTTCAGTGAAATGCTAAAATGGGACCAGCAACTAGATGCCTACTTTGCACTTAAGCGCATGATCTGCTTGTAATTAAATCCATGTAATTATACATTGTTGAAGTGTACGCTTCAACTTGTTTATTTTAAAAAAGCTAGATACTTCTACTATCAAATTCCCTAATTGAGATCTAATCTCAGATTGTTCGAGCCCAAAAAATTCAGATAAACCTTAAACTAATTAGATATTCTCGGTAAATCAAAATTATTTAAATCTTAATTAAAGTTTAGTAACAGTAATATATATATATAATCGAGAGGATCTATTTCTAGAAGCGCATAATGATACTAGGAGATGCAACTAGTTGTCTGACAGTCGATGCTAATGGTTAATCACTACTGAAACTACAAAGATAAAAATGAAAAAATAATTTCTTTTTTAAAGGTAGGAAATAAATTTCCTTATTTTCCACAAGTATTTTCTGTGGTTATTAACTACTAATATTGATGATTCGCTATTATTGTCATCTCCAACCATCGCTTATTGATGAAAATCACTAATAACAACATTTTATTGCAATCACTATGATAATATTTGACAATTTAAATATTAAATCATAACAAATGATAAAAAAAAAAATATGTTTGTGAATTTTTTTGAAGAAACAAATACAATAAATTAGCTTCATGTGTGCTTAGCCCTTGCTTCCCTAAATCTTCAGAAAAAATGCATTGAATTCCTATGTAACGATTTTGCTCTTGATTATTACATTTTCTTAATTTTAAGTATTTTTTATTGTTTCCAATATCAAAATAGTACAATAAAGCCTAAAGGAATTAAAAAAAAAAAAAAGGATTTAAGGGTTTAAACACTCAATTCTAAAAATAAGTGGCAAAATACATGTAAAGCAAATAGAAGAAAGTGTATTTGCAATTTAAAAAAAAAAAAAAGAAAGAGAAAATGCCACATATCATATTTTTGTTGGTTTTATCCCCTACTGAGCCTTTCTCCAGGGGACCACTAAAGTCTATCAGGAAAGCGAAACTGCCACTGCCTACTAATTCCAATTATTATATAAACCAGCCCAATTGACTCCTTAGCTCACCCATTTTAGGCATAGTCACTTGCCTCTCTATGTATGCTATGCGAGTAAACCTAAACTAATTCATCTTTTCCTTTGAAAATCCTTGCCTCCTTGTGGGAAGCTGAAAGTAATGATGACTCCCGACGAGGGTTTACTTGGAGCAGTTCCTAGCCATGCTCGAGGATTCTCCATATTATTGGTGGACGGTGACACGCCGTCCCTTGTTCAGATGGCATCGCTCCTTGAGCAATACTCATTCAAGGGTAACAGTAACACAATACATGGATTATGCATTTCCTTCGCTATTTCTTGTCCTATACGATAATACTCCTTAATCTCATGGTGGTTTCAAAATGTTTGTTGTGTCCTTTCATAAGTTTGTTTTATCAAGTGTCCTATTGGTGATTCCATACCAATCAATTGAATGTATGGATTCACATTTGCTCCGATTTTTTAGATATTGAACGCAAAGTTGGTTTGATTAATAAGAAGGATCGTCGACTTTTGACACATAGCATCGTCATCTTGGGACATGATATTTGAGTCATATTTAATAAAGCCCAAAAATATTTTTTACTTGTTAAATAAATCATAAATATCATAATCCATCATCAAATACATATGATAAATATCGTAAGTAAACGAAAATATTCACATATCAATTTCGCTTCAAGTGATTTTCCATAAAAGTGCTAGTAGAGTATATATACCTATTTGAAGTATCATCAAGACACTGATTATTTATTTCACTTAATGTATAAATGTTTATTTGAAAATGTCTGCACATTCATAACATCTAGTGAATTAACCCTTGTACATACATACATCCTTCCTTCACCGATTACTTCAATTTGCCAAGGATGAAGTATGTCGATACCTACATCCATGTCAATCGAAAGATTGAAAATTTATCCTAAGGTTTTTAACCTAAGATTTTATAATTTAGATCAACCACTAAGGTAATAATGGAATTCAGATTTTATAGTTTTCGTTTTGAAACAACATTAAAAGAACTTAAAATCAATGATCCGAATGATATTAATGATCCCTACTTATGGAAGCAAAATTGCTATATGATATGCTAGAATAATTGCAAAAATGAAATTTTAATATTAGCACGTCTAGTTAAATTCATAAAGATGGAATAAAATATCTATTCCTCAATGAAATTGTTGTTATTGAAAAATGAGAAATTATAGTTCCTTTTTAGGATGAAAGGAATATCATATTTTAGTTTTTTTTTAATATATTTTCATATCTATTTATAATACTTATAAATAATTATCGGAAATAGTTATTACTTTATTATTTCATTCTTGAAGAATTATAATTCTATTTTTATCTTATTCTATTATATAATTTAAATGTATCATACATGTTTTCTATTGTACAATATCATTAATCTAAGATATTAATCGATTTATTCTGTGGAGTAAAACTTAATAATTCTTTTAATAAAACGTTAGTCATTTGATAGGTTGATGAACAAAAAAATGACTTCATGACTTTCAATTTCTTAAAATAAAAAAAAATTAATGGGTTAGAATCCCGAGAAAAGTCAAAGCTCGTAACTTTTTTATCACCACTTTTTAGTATTATAAAGCTTTCAGTGCATGTTTATAAAGAGGTTCTTAAGAAGAGTATCTAGAATATCATATTAGTATTTTAAATACTTCTTTATTTTATAAATGAGTACTTTTTTTCACTTTTATTTAATTATTTCATACCTAACTATTTATTTTATTTAATTATCGCGTCCGACATATTGGCCACATGACCAACTGTGTTAGAAAAAATAAAATGGAGAACCAATTTTTGGTGGAACATTTCCCTTAAGTTAAACACTTGTTCATAAGTGTAAATTATAAAGAGAGAGGGATACTTAGCATGAGTATTTATGCCATGCACCCCTTTATAAATATACCCTCACAACAACATATTAACTTTGTAAGAGTTGAATAAAATAATTATTCCTTTCTTGCAATGTTAATATTGCTCTTGGTTTACATAATAACTACTACACAAAAATCCTATTACATTCAAAATAGCTAACCCTTAATCTTTTCTTATTTATTCTCGTATTCTACTCATAAGACCCTAGCCAATAGTCAAGCTATGAATTAGAACAAGGATATAGTGGTAACTTTAGATGATATGCCTAAGTTATTACAATTATTATTTAATTATATCCAAATAAAGTAATAAGTATCATTGCTCTATTCTATTTCTTAGAAATTGCACTTCTATCTTTATTTTATTCCATAGTCCAAAACGTACTATAAAGCGTTAGTGTTTGGATTTCAACAAATCCCATTCTGTAGCATAAATCCAATAGAGTGATCTAAGTTAATCTTGTATGGCTTTATTGTGTTATACTATTCATCATGTAACCTTCCTATATATATATCACAAATCATTGCAATTCTTTTTTTTCCCCTATCGTTTCAAGGTTCTTGCCGGTAGTTGTTTGGGCTCCACAAGTATATGGCTTGTAAAATAATGCATAATGAGAAGATGCTGGGAGGTTGTTCAGTTGGCTATTCCGATGTTTAAACTAGCAGTGGGTTCTTAAGAATACGAAATTCTTAAAAGTAATACATAGGCTTGGTATGCAGAGTGTAAAGATATTTATCGTTGGATAGTGACTTGGTATTTATAATGGATTAGAGCCGATAGTTGGAGGTTAGTTAACTAGAGAGATCTTTTCTCGTAAGTGTAGGAAAGTAAAGTCATTATACCCGACGTGTCCCACTTATTCAGAATGTAGCTGTTTTATCTTTATCTTGTGTATTCTGGCTATTGCAAGACTTATTGGGCTTGGTTCATTCAGGCCTAGAACTTAGGCTCATAGGAGTGAACCCTAGGACACGAGACACGTTGCATACGATCAGACCTGAGGAACTCATATCCAAAGTGGCTTGTCAACATCCCCCATATCCTCATTATTGCTTTGAGAACAAGGAAAAATGTTCCTAAGTACTTAGGTATATATTTGATTTACAATTTATCTAGCCTATTTATATAGTAAAATTTCACATTCCATAAAACTTCGTAGTTGCAATATAATCTAAGTTCAGGATGTTCCTTTCACGTGAAACTTCTTTTGTCTTTGTGCAAAATGTCATCAACATTGAATTCTCTATTAGCGGAAATTATTGTATTAAACACGTTTATTCATGGACAAATATCAACCAATGAAAGGATAACATGTCTAAGATAATTATAATTTGTCTCCATTCCGTCCAAAGAACGGATCTATATTAGTTTCTTCTCAATGATTCACATATTACTATTTACTAGTGAACCATTAAAAATAAGGCAATGACATCAAGTTGTTGTAGAAAATATCTTCATGCATGAAGAAGAACACGATCCCTTTTTACTTTCGTTCCAAACTTTATCGGATGTCTTCAAAGAGATGTCGTTTGACATAGTTTATTTGATTGGCTAAATACCAAACCCTATTTTCCTTGCAGTGACTCCTACAAACTTGGCATCTATTGCGCTACCAATGGTAAACAAGAAAAAGACCCAATTCGACCTTGTCATGGCAAACCTCGAAAAAGCAGATATCGAGAGCGTTGCATTGATTTGCCCACTCATAATGAATAACACTCCTTTCATATGTGAGTGATGAGTTTTGATTTCTTTTTTTTTCAACTTCAACATCTTTCCTACTTTGAAAATTTCCCAGCTATCTTGGATATATATATATATGATAAAAATCACAATAATAATAACCTTTTCGATCGCTCCCCAGTGTTTTCATATGAAGGAGATGATGATGAAAGCGCTATAGGAAGATCACTAGCTGATGAAGTTACCTTCTATAGTTTTAAAAAGCCAGTTTCCCTGGAGGATCTCAAAGATATTTGGCAGCATGCTTTTAGAAAGAGAACCTACCAAAAAAAGGAAGCATTTATGATAAAAGAATCTTCCAGCCGACCAGCGAGAAGTCGCAGTAATGGATCTAGTTTACTAAAAACTGATATGTCTCAGAAAGTACCTTCATCAAGTACCATGTTGAAGAACATGGAGAACGATGCCAGTGGTTGTAAACCTACGCAGTCTAATCCATGTGAGGCCACTAAGGTGGTTAATCCTGAAGTTCGCCCTAAAGAGTCTACTGGCACAAAGGAAATGGCGAAAAAGGGAAAGAAACCACTTATTATCAGAGAACATCCAGAACCAGCAACGACTTCCATTCCCGAGAGAATAATGGAAACTAATGAGGATGAAAGACGGGGAAAAGGACCTAAAATCAATAATGAAAATGTCATTCCAGAAGATTCCTCTAGAGGGTCCATTAGCAACTTGGTGAAGAAAAAGGGTAAAGAACCACTGATTATCAGAGAAAATCTAGACCCTGAAACTTTTAGGGCACCAAAGAGAGTAAATGAGAGCGATGACGACTATGAGGGACGACAAGGAAAAAGACCTAGGATCAACCATGAAAAGGTTGTTTCAAAAGGTAATAATGTCATTGATGAGGGGGGTGCTAGTCAGAGTGTAATGCATATTATCAGCAGGAGCACTACTAATACTGGCAGCAGTAAATCGAGGCCACATCCTGTTTGGGATGCTGCACTGCATCGCAAGTTTGTGGAAGCCCTAACTAGGTTGGGTGATAAAAGTAAGAATATTTATATTCATCGTTAAGATAAAACACAACAATCTCATAACAATTTATTGACAAGCTATTCCACTTTGTGCTTAATTTATCTCTGATATATGTGCGGTATTATTTTGATTATCTTTGTGAATACACAGATGCACGCCCAAAAAAGATTTTGAAGATGATGAATGTGCCAAACTTAACACAGCGTCAAGTTGGAAGCCATCTGCAGGTGCTTTCAGTATTTCATAGATAATTATTTCAGAAAATTATTTTATGTCACATATAGTATATTACGATATCATTGGATGTGTGATATTATTTTTTATTATCTTATTTATTATATGCTTTCCATCGTTATCGACTAAATTAATATCTTGCATCGTCTGAATCCTTTGTTTTGCTATAAGCAATCAATGAAGCATTCCACATAATCCTTCGATAATTTTAACGGTTATTTTATCTTCCCATATTTATAATTTCTCTTCCTCACTTACCAATACTGAAAAGCGGGCCTAATAATATAATAATGGCAAGAAAATTAAGGTAGGTACGTATGTAGTATGCATTTCGTGGATTTTGGGAGATGGGAGCATGCACTCAACGCCATTTTATCTTCTTTTAGTATGACAAGCATATTTCTTTCTTTCTTTCTTTCTTTTTTTTTAATATTCCCTTCCACATATTGGGAAAAGGGTGTAAAACAACAAAGGGATCTAGATCCGACCTAAAAAAATTAATGGGTGAAAATTACCAAGTATATCTTTGATTAATTCATTGATAAAAGCACACGTTAGCAATGATATTTGTTCCTCTGGAAAATATATTACCTATTATTACGTAGTTTATTAACGATACGTGCCATTTCTTGTTTAGGGACAAAACTTTTTGGTTTAGGGATGTAATTTAATTGACTCCGTATATTTCTAATACTTGGTTCAAGTATGGGTCGCTTACATTCTCAATTACTCTCTTCACATGATGTATAGACATACAGATTATATAAGCTCATGATGTATTTCATTCGTATAGACTAACAGAGTAATGCTTTTAGGACTATCGTTAAAAAATCACACGACATTTTTTCTGTGTCTTTTGATGCAATACAATGACAGTTCCACACGAGATTGTTTATGTATATAATATATGATGCAAATAAAACGTATCTAACACACATTCTCAGCATCCATTTTCAAACATCTTAATAATGGATTTAGTTCCCATGATTATGGAAGTTTCGACATAATACACGATCTACTCTACATGTTAGGGGGCTGGTGTTACTAACTGTGTAAAGGAGGACAAAATTATTGAAATCATTTATTTCATGTTTAGTTTTTCCTGCAACATTGTTGGTTTTTGCATATTTATTCATAAAAAGGAAGATGACTACTGTTTTTCCAATTTTTTTTTCAGAAATACAGAACTCAAGTGCAGCGGATTTGCGAGAACATTAAAATTAATTTACCTTCACCTCCAGTGACAAGATCAAGCATCTATGGAGGAAGCGAACCTTCTCAATGGATGCTACCTTATCAGCTAGAGCAGGGAGGTTTTGATTTCAGAAGCAATGCAGATGCCAACCAACACATTCCTTCAGAGAATGTGTCTAGCTTTGAAGGCATTATTAGCAGCAGTTTCAATCGAAACGAGGTTGCAGGATGTCCATCCTTCTCCTCCTCGACAGGGACACTCTCATGGCCGTACGATGAATACAACCATGACCAACTTCAAGGAAATCTTCATGTGCTAGACCAGCAAAATGAGGAGGGTAACTTGAATGGCACTACTGATGATCACCAAATTCGCAGTGCTGAGGACGATTGCTTGGCCTTGCCAAGTAATGGAATGATTTCCACAGTATTTCCTGAAATGGAGCAAATTAATCCTCCAGGATTGACTTCTTTCTTAGGTACGGAGTTACCAGAACTAGAAACGGTGCCATTCACCACAACTTCGACAGCAGTCATGCCCTGTGAAGGACAGGGCCAGCTTGAACAATTCGCCAATTTTAGTGGAAACATTGAACTTCAACAAGAGATGCCACTCTGGAGTGAAGCTTTTGATTCGAGCTCAGAAGGATACTTGCTAAACCAGGAAAGTGGCCTTAACTTTATCACCGACGTTCCTAACCAAACTGCGTATCCTGATGGGTTTACGGGCCAACTCCAAACAACGGAGATGGACATTTTCGCTGGCACTGACTTGAATCAGCTGCTGACTCCTCCGAACGTTGCGTCTTCAAATGTCCTTCCCGAATTGGCTGCAAATACAGAGGGTTCGCAGCTCGATAATGCTTCTCTTCAGGGTTCAACATCTCAAACTGAATTCTCAACTGCATTTGCCCCCACAATGTTCTTTACTACACCAATGGAAGTGGAAGGAAATGTTGATAATCCAGATTTGGCTGATGGACATGGCCCTCGACACAAGATAGATTTCCCATCGGAATTCACGAATTCTACGCTTGTTAGCATGCCTTTTCAACTAGGACAGCTAGACTCTCATTCGAATTTGGCTTGCAGCTTCTTTGATCAAGAGAAACATGCTCACTATTGGACTGAATCGAGTGTAGCAACAAATCAGGCCAACTTTGTCGTAGCAAAAGACAATTCAAACCGTTTCGCATCAAATGATAAACTATCAGCAGAACTGGACGACGGGAAGCAAGAATTCTCTCAACTGTTCGCAGGTGAAACCGCGAGTTCGTTTGGTACACCATTCATCGATGGAATTTGGTCATTTACTAATCTATCTTAAGAAGAATTGGATCATCTTGATGTTTTGAGATTCTGTACCAGTTTCGGTAATGTTAGTCGATGCTATCCGTGGCCACAAGAAGTTTTTAACGGGATGAAGCCAGATTTTACATAGATATGCACGATACCTTGTATGAATTTACGAAGGTGAGTCTACAGCTAAAATGTGCAAAATAAAGTAATGTATTGATCATAGCCTTGTTATACGTTAGATATAGAATGTTGTGTGAAACTTTGTTCTCTTTCGGTTTCAGTAAAGCAAAAATTATAGCAAAAACCTCTTCAGTGAAAAGGTCTTATAGTCTTAACAAGCTTGTTGTATGAAGCACATCATACCTTCAGGAACTTGGAAATGGATTATCCCTTACTTTATTGTTTTTAACTTATTCCTTTGCTTTTCTTTTTAATATAAAAGTGGCAACCGCATTTCGTGCAAGGCCCAGTTTCTCTCCGCAGATTCTATTTTATTTTGTTTTTTTGTTCTCTTTATTATTGAGGAAGATAATAACTGTCACACGTGTAGATTTCGGAAAATAATGCAATTCGTATCCGGGAGTATATTTGATCATGTATACTGTAATAAAACGAATTAAATTCTCTTACTAAAGCTAGCTATAGTGGATATTTCTATATCTAACCTAAGATATGAGTTACATTGTTACGGATATTAACTCATTCTTACATGTATTCCACGTACATAAAATACATGCTTGATAAGCAAACAATCAAGAACATTAAGAACTCAAATATTTTATAAATAAACATCATAACTCACCAACCCAAATATCGCATACAGTGAAGTCTAATTCACGACTGTAAGAAAAACAATATTTACAAGAAGTATTAAACATTCCATGAACAAAAATCAAAACAAAGGCCGATCTTAAATTCGTATATTAATTGCTTGTGTGCTTGCAATGGCGTAAATTACAATTGTTATATGCAAGTAAGAAAACTAAGAGAAAATTGAGGTGTCAAAATACATGGTTCCATCTGAACAATAACAGGGTTCTTTTATAAGTAAGTTAGGACTAGGAGACATTATTTGGATCCCATATGCGCGAGAGTCGAACGGAATCATTCCGAGATGTTTTTATCTTTGAAATTGCATGTTGTTTGAATGTCTAACAACAAGAATCAACCTCGTTGATGCTTCGATTGCTGTCGTCTAGAAGTTGTCGAGTTTCTTCAGCCTTGGTTCATCAAACAGGGATACATTGTAGAAGAAGGTAAAAGCAAAGCATCAGGAAGAAAATGAATATTTTGGTTGAAAGCTTTCTATTGTTCGATACAAATATTTACACTACTACACTATCTAACTGAACTAACCAACTAACTATAACCAATTGAATTAAAACTAATTAGCTAATCCTAACTAATATAACAACATGGCTAACTAATTCAACAACACAATAGTACTGACTAGCTTTGTTCATAAATAAAAGAATCTAATGATGACAGTTTATCTTGCCCCCATTAAGATGGAGTTGGTAAGAGCGAGAACTTGGAGTGAATCACCAAGGGCCTTGGTTAAGACGTCTACAAGCTGCTGTTGTGAGGGCACATGATAGACGCGCAAAATGCCAGAAGAAATGTGACCATGAACAAAGTGAACATCCGCATCAATGTACCTTGTTTAAGCATGCAAGTAGGGATTATAAGCCACCAACAATGCAAACTTGTTGTCACAAAAAAGAAAAACAGGAAGTTGAAGTTCAGCATGCAAATCAAAAGGACATATATGGTCCATAAAACTTCTTTAGTAGCAGCCGCTAACCTGTATTCAGCTTTAGTAGAAGAAGTAGATATTGTAGGCTATTTTTTTGTCTTCCAAGAAACTAGTGCAGATCCTAGTTTAAGACAATATCTAGTGATAGAACGATGATCCAATAAGTTTGTGGCCCAATTAAAATTAGAAAATGCAAATAAGTCCAAAGTATTTGATGCTGAGTAAAACAAACTTAAACTAATTGTTCCTTTTAAGTAATTAAGAACATGAAATAGAGCATCCAAATGAGTTGTACGTGGCTTAGACATGAACTGACTAAGAGAGTGTACAACATAGCTAATATTGGGGCGAGTTAAGTTGATGTAAGAGAGACGTCTAACCGTTGAAAATAAGTTGGATCAGGCAATAATTCCCTTAAACTATTGTCTAACTTAAGCCCATTTGGAAAAGGAACTCTTATTGATTTTGCTACAGTAAGACCAATATCAACTAGAACGTCCATGATAAACTTCTGTTAACTAAGTAAACAACCACCAAAAGTATGACATAACTCTAATCCAAGAAAGTAACGATCAGGTCTAAGGTCCTTTATTGTGTACGCTACATTTAGCTTATGTTTGATCTCATAAATAAGAGAATCATTAGAGTCAATCAAAAGCATATCATCTACATAGAGTAGTATCACAACAAAACCATTAGTAGAGCTGTTAGTAAACAAAGAATGATCATGTTTAGATTGTTTAAAGCCTTGTACAACCAAGAAATGAGAGACCTCAATGTTCTACTGCCTGGAAGCTTGTTTGAGTCCATATAATGAGCGCTTAAGGCGAAAAACTTAATTAGGTTGAGCTTTAGAATAACCTTCAGGTGGTAACATATATATCTCTTCATCAAGATGCCTATGTAGGAAAGCATTATTGGCATCAATTTGATGAATAGGCCAAGAATAAGAAACAACAACTACAAGTAAAATTCTCATCGTATTCAATTTAGCAATTGGTGAAAAAGTGTCATTATAATCCTCACCCTTAACTTGAGTATAACCCTTGGCTACTAATCTTGCTTTATAATGCTTACACTCCCATCTGGTCTATATTTGATTTTTTATACCCATCGATAACCAACTACCTTCTTACCAACATGTAAAGAAGTAAGCTCTCAAGTATCATTACTTTCTAGAGCACTCAACTCCTTATCTATAGCTTCTAACCATTCAGGATGTTTGACAGCTTGTGAATAACTACAAGGCTCATGAATTGTCAACACATGTGCAAGAGATACATCATAGTTTAGAGGAAAGTGTTTGTACATGGCTAGATCAAATAAAGGGTATTTAATTGTACAAATATAGGAAGCAACAACATCAGAACTAATAAAGATTGTACTTACAAAATCATTAAGCCAAGCTGGAGGCTTTCTGATCTGATTAGATTTTTGAACTGGAATAGTTGTGTTTTCAGGTAAAGGTGTTGGAAGAGACAATGTATTAGGTGAAGAACACTAGGCTAAACTCAAGGGGGTGGGGGGTGAATTGAGTTTACGGACAAATTGCAATTCTTTTTTGATATAAGCAACTAAATGCAATAATAAGAGTAATCAAAGCAACAATAATAAATGTGAAAATTAAAAGAGATAGGGATAAAGAAGATCACGCCCGGATATAACGTAGAGTTCGGACTGCCCCCTAGTCTTCACGGACACACAATGCCTCCAACTGAGGACTTTACGCCACTTTATTGATTTCTTAATCCAAGCTACAAGAGCTACACAAACACAAACTTAATTACACAAATTTTACACTTACAACTCTCAACACAAATCACAATCTCAACTCTCAACACAAAACTCAATCTCAAGAAATATTGGTATAGTGCTTTAACTCTCAATACTTGCAACTAATAGCTCACAAGTACTACACTTCAAATCTCTCTAAATATTAGTAATTTATGGTACAAGAGACAACAAGAATTATAGACAACAAGAATATAAGAGAATGTTGAAATATTGCAGCAAAAGATCAATTCTCTACTGTTCTTAGTCGAGTTGTTGAGCATTTATATCATCCTATTCAATTCTTCCCGTTACAATGCAGTAAATGCTCCAATGGCTAATTTTATCAAACATACCAGTATGCCGGTGGCAAGCTGGTAAAAATTACTCTTCCGACAAGCTGGTTCTTTCAGATCAGTGAGCTTTTCTTTGTATTTTCCAGGGCTTTATACCGTCAACCTGGTTCTTCCTTAAGCTGTCAACCCGGTAAGCCAAATATCATCTGAAAATTCCTTTAACATACAACAAACGAATACTCTTTACAATATAACTTCAAGATCATTTGATCACTACTTCAAAAGATTAAATTTCTTGTAGAGATAATTGATATATTTAATCATTAAGTAAGCTAATTCAACTTAGTTAATTATCTCAAAATAATCAAATAATACTTTGTTTAATCATCCACTTGTTTTGTTTTCTTCAAAAACAATAAGTTTAATTATATACTTTTTGTTTTGTTCTTATTAAAATCAAATAATGAACCTTAGATTCAATAATCTCCCCCTCGATTTAATACTCCCCCTCAATTTAGTACTCAATTTCAAGATATTTGACAATTAAATAAGATCAAGTGAGTGCTTGCAAAATGAGAGTATATTGATGTGCTAAGGAACTAAATCTCACTTCTTAATAACTTCACATAAAGAATATATCAAACTTTCAAAGAATCAAGATATGCCAAAGTTATAGAATCAATATCATCTTTTGAGTAACTATTATCAATTCAATGTAATATATGTTTTGACATTCTAACAACTTGAATATTTCTCCCCCTTTGACCTCATCAAAAAGAGGAGGATCCAGGTGGTGAAGAGGAAAGAGGATTCAAGTTAAAATTTCGGCATAATCCCAGCTTAAACCTTAGGATATGGTCCCTACAAAAGTGAAATCAAAGAAGCTAAAAACTATGCCAAATAAAATCTCCAAAATGAATTCATCAAAATCAACCCATACCACATCAAATGTTCAAAAATGTGAGCTAACTATGGGGAGTCTAATAACTCCATGAGATACATGAACTATAAGTGGTAAACAATATAGATAACCAACATAAGCAATAAAAGTCAAGATAAGGGCCAAGGCAAGATAATAGAAAATAACAATAATAGTGGCTAATGACTAAATTCATAACATAAGAAAAACATAGTGAAGAGTATATACAAAATAGATTGGAAGTTAACAATTCATGTAACTTATAGATCATCATCTTTAAGCTAGAGGAGGAATGAGGCAAGATAGGTAGTGATAGTTCATCTAGAAGTTGCTCTAGTCCATCAAGGTAGCATCTTAATGATGGATGGGGGGTTAGTAGAGAGAGAAAGTCATGTGAAAGAGAAGAGGAGAGTGTGATTTGAATAAGTGAAGGGATTAATGAGAGATTGTGTGTATTTGGAGATGATTGATGAAGAAAAATTATGATTTTGAGAGTTTGAAGATGGAAGATTGGAGAGAGAGAAGGATTCTAAGGTTTGGGGGAAGAGAAAGAAGGGTTTTAGGAAGAAGATGGAAAGAAAGAGAAAGAAAAAGAAACGGCATTATTTGTGGTTGGAAATAGAGGTATTGGCAAGCTGGTAGTATAGGGAGCCAGTATACTGGTTCTGGGAACAAAACTGTTGCAAATTTGTTATAGAAAATAGTATACCAGCTTACCAGTGGTTAGGGGTACTGGCTTGCCGGTTACAAGAACAGAACCAAATATAAATAAAAAACTAGAGCAGTATACCAGCTTGCCGATCGTCTGTAGAATTGCAGAAAAATAGTAGGATCTTTTGATTAAGCAAGTTTGCCAATCCAAATTGATTTCTAGAGATTTAAGCAATATCTTAACACTTTAAACAAGTTTATTTAAGTCCGTTAAGGCTTGAAAAACTCAATTTTTAATGAAAGAGCCAAGATTTATCTGAATCAAGTCCATAGAGCCAAGTAATTCATGATAAAGTGAAAGTGTGTATGCATGAGCAAAATAGGTACATAAACATTGAGTTTTTACACACCAACAAGTCAAGAAAATTTCAAATGCATGTTTGAGCATAGTAGGCACAAAATATAGCTTTAAGGCTCTGCAAATTGAAAAATCACTACTCGAGTTCCTTAAAATCAAATGCTAAGCATAAATATAGCTATTGAGTAAGTATGCATTCTTTCTCAAATTTAAGACAAGTTTATGGTTTAAGCATATTTGAAAGATACCAAGAAGCATAAAAAATGCATGATCAAACCAAGTAACATTCATATTGGAATAAATAGTCATGAAATGCTCCACAATGCACTTAAAACCTAAAAAGGGTCTAGAGAGGTCAAATATGCACGAAATTCAAATCAAGCTAGTTTGATCACCTGAACATCATTTAGGAATGAAAATAAACATGTGAGACCCGATTTTGGGCACGGAAACCAATGCATAAATCATTTGTGCATATATCAACATCGTTGCTTATGAATGACTTCAAGTGTGCCCAAATCATGCTAAACGCTATGTTTTATGCATAAAATCTATATGAGCATGTTTCTTAAGTCCACTTGAGTGTGAAAAGCTGATATCTCAGCAACATTAGTAAGCTCTAACAAGAATTAAGTCATTAGTTACTAGAAAGTTCACTATTAAGCCATGTAAACGTATGAATAACTAATTTTGAGCAATGAGGCTTAATTATCACAAATGAATACTTCAAGTAAGTTTCATCATCATGTTCAACCATGTTGGAAGGAAAATATCACGAGAAGGATTTGGAAGTCCTAAAATCACCACTTGAAATCATCAAAATCAACCATTAAATACAAATTGAGCTGAATGTCACACATACATACTAAATCAAGTTCATGATAATTTGGTATTCTAAACAAGTTTCAATGATGTCTATAGATACAAGGGTAGCATGATTAAGACATATAGCATGTAAATAGATAACATGATTACATGACTTCCCAAACAACAATAAGAGCCTAATTTGAGTCTAAAAGAGTTAAATTTGCACAAAAAAAAAAAAAACTAGGCCAACTTAATCATTCAACCACAATCTATAAACAAAATTAGACATGTAAGAATTGGATTTGAACACGGAAATCGAAACATGGCAAAATTGTGCGTACATGATTCTAAGTATTCATGAGAAACTTTAAATGTGCACAAAAAGTATGATATTTGCAATTATCCATTCTAAGCAAGATTTATATGTACATTATGACATGATGAGAGTTTAAGCATAGCTTGCAAAGCTACTAATTGCAAAAACACTAGTTAAATCCCTAAATACTTATTTGAGCTCAAATATGGTTGAGGATATATCAATTATGCATAGCTTCATAATCAAATCAAGCCAACCATTCAACCATAAAATATTAATATATTTAAACATGTGGGAGCTAACATTTGACATAAAAATCAAGAGATGGTAGATATGTGCACAAGGAAGCCTTACGTAAATGTAGAGAACTTTAAGTGTACACAAAATATGTTAGTTATTGTATGGAGACTACTTGAATGAATTTCTTGAATCAAATACCATGTTGGAGGCACTTTAAATTTTCTTTGAACATTCTCCATTAAATTTTCTTAAGTTGCTCCCACTTGAAATTCTACAAAAACATGTGATTGCTTCATTGGTTCCCATGTGAGTTTGGGTCCTTTGTGGTTAGTTGTAATAATATATCCTTGTCCTTTTGGAACCCAAGCCATTTTACCTTTATGATTCAAATCAGTATTGCAACATATTGTACACATATGTGCAATATGGCCATATCTACCACAATAGTTACAAGTCTTAGTTGTTGCTTTTACAAAGTAACTTTTGTAATATTTGTAAATATATTCCCTACCATAGCCAATTCTAATTTTGTTCAATCCTTACCTTTGAGAGCTAAGGAGTTTATCTAAATTCTTTTCTTCATTCATGAACTTGGCTATAGTTTGTTTTGAATCATCTAGGCTAGACTTCAAGATAACATTTTCAATTTGAAGCTCTCCTAGCTTATCAACCGTATTATCCTCATTTTCCACGCTATCAACTTATGTTTCAAGAGAGTTGCACTTTTCTTTCAATTGATCATTTTCCTTAGCCAACTCCTCATTTCTAAGATTTAAGGCTTTATTGTTTCTATTTAATTTATCAACTTCTAATCTTAAGTGCTCATTATCCTCCTCTAAACTTTCTTTGACATCATTCACTTTATTATATTTATTTCTAAATAAATCAAATTCACTTCTTATTTCAATCATCATTTGTTTCATCATTTTGTTCTTCTTTTAAGCCTTAATAAATTCCTTAAGTAACTCATCATACATATTTTTGAGCTCATCAAATGAAGAATCACTAGAAGTAAAACATACCTCATTGTCCATTATCATAAAGCACATTTCTCCTGTTGAGTCACTCGAATCACTCCAAGTTACCATCATAGCCTTTTTCCTTGCTCCTTTCTCGGTCTTCTTAAGATCCGAGTAATATTGTTGAATTTGACCCGGTTTTTGGCAATTATAGTACTTGATTGCTTCCTTCTTCTCCTTCCTTGACTGAGATATGTTTTCATCCTTATCTTTTGCTAATTTCCTATTGAACTTTATGAATTTCTTAAAATTACTCGCGATCATTCCTACATCATCATCGTCATCACTTTCATCACTACTAGAGCTCTCTTAGGTTGCTTTTAAAGCAATTGTTTTCTTCTTGGATTCCTCTCCTTACTTTTTAACCATCTCGTGAGTTTTAAGAGTTCCAAGAAGCTGCTCTTTTGGCATTGTGTTAAGATCATGAGCTTCCTCAATCGTGGTTCTCTTAGCTTCCCAATCTCTTGGCAAAAACCTAAGAATTTTGGAATTTATTTCAAGGTTAGTAAATGTCTTTCCAAGAACACTCAAAGGATTGATGATATTGATGAATCTATTATACATCTCATCAATAGTTTCATTTGAATACATTCTAAACTTTTCAAATTGTCCACATAATAAGCTTATCTTTGTATCCCTTACTCGGATAATTCCTTCATATGTACCTTTTAATTCTTCCCAAATTTCCTTGGCACTCTTACATGTATAAACTCTATTAAAGTCATTTTCATTAATGGCACAATGCAAGATATTCGTAGCTATTTTATTTAAGTCTAACAACTTTCAATCATTATCGGTATAATTATCTTCTTTCTTGCCTTCTATCTTGAATGGTTCTTTATCTACTACTTGCTATAATAGTCTATTTTGTGCTTTTAAGAATATACTCATTCTACATTTTCAATAAGGATAATTATTCCCGGTTAAGAGTGGTGGTCTATTTATAGCTTGCCCTTTCATAAAGCCTAGTGTATTAAATGCCATGACCTTTACTCTAATGTGCGGTTAAGCAAGTCATTAGAGACTAGCTTTGATACCAATTGAAGAACGCTAGGCTAAACTCAAGAGGGAGGGGTGAATTGAGTTTACGGACAAATTGCAATCCTTTTTCAATATAAACAACTAAGTACAATAATAAGAGTAATCAAAGCAACAATAATAAGTGCGAAAATTAAAAGAGATAGGGATAAAGAAGATTAAGCCTGGATATAACGTGGAGTTCGAACCGCCCCCTAGTCTCCACGGACACACAATGCCTCTAACCGAGGACTTTACGCCACTTTATTGATTTCTCAATCCAAGCTCCAAGAGCTACACAAACATAAACTTGATTACATAAGTTTCACACTCACAACTCTCAACACAAATCACAATCTCAACTCTCAACACAAAACTCAATCTCAAGAAATATTGGTGTAGTGCTTTTAACTCTTAATACTTACAACTAATAGCTCATAAGCACTACATTTCAAATCTCTCTAAATATTAGCAATTTATGGTACAAGAGACAATAAGAATTATAGACAACAAGAATATAAGAGAATGTTGAAATATTGTAGCAAAAGATCAGTTCTCTACTGTCCTTGGTCGGGTTGTTAAGCATTTATATCATCTCATTCAATTCTTCTTGTTACAATGCATTAAATGCTCTAATGGCTAGTTGTATTAGACTTACCAGCTAGTTGTATCAGACTTACCGGCATGTTGGTATCTTGAACTACCAGCAAACCATAAAAATTACTTTACCGGCATGCCAGTTCTTCTAGATTAGTGAGCTTTTCTTTGTATTTTCCAAGGCTTTATACCGTCAGCTTGATTCTTCCTTAAGCCATCAACCCAATAAGCCAAATATCACTTGAAAATTCTTCTAACACACAACAAACAAATACTCTTTGCAATATAACTTTAAGATCATTTGATCACTACTTCAAAAGATTAAATTTCTTGTAGAGATAATTGATATATTTAATCATTAAGCAAGCTAATTCAACTTATTCAATTATCTTAAAATGATCAAATAATGTTTAGTTTAATCATCCACTTGTTTTGTTTTCTTCAAAAACAATAAGTTTAATTATATACTTTTTGTTTTGTTCTCATCAAAATCAAATAATGAACCCTAGGTTCAACATCAGGCTTAGGTTGAACAAAAGAAGGAAAATCAAAAGAAACTGAAGGAAACGGTGTAGAAGAAGTGATGAACTGTCGACCAACAGTCTCATTACTCGCGCATAGCTCTGAGGACTCCAATCCCTCACCTAGTAAATTCTCTTTTGGTAACCTACTAATGATGAGAAAGTTTACGTTGAAGGAATGTGGCTGAACTCCTTCAGCTCCCTTTATTGTCGTACGTTGATCTGTACACTCAGTAGTAATGTTGCTGACCATTCCCTTGCCGAGGACCCTATATCAAGTAATCCAACTAAAAACTGCCAAGAAGTTCTTACCGAGTGACGAGAGACTCACTTAAATGACCAAATAGTTTTCTCTCGGCATGTTGCCATCTCTCTCGTCCTGGCCTTTTATTGTTGCAACATTTTGACCCTTTTCACTCGCTGTGCTCAAGAGAATATTTGTATGGGACCAATGTTGCATTAACTGTTGAGAAGTTCCTGTCGAGTGATCAAAGACTCACTTAAACGACTGAATAGTTTTCTCTTGTCCTACCATCATCTCTCTCATCTCAGCCCTTTATTGTCGTAACATTTTGACCCCTTTCGCCTACTGTGCTTAGAGAATATTCGTATGGGACCAATGTTGCACTACCACTTGTTCACCTCGCTTGACATTGTTCTACTTTTCTATTTTTGGTCTTTTATCCTTTTTACCCTTTTTGGTATATACTAGGAATCCCCTTTTTGTATACACTTTCTTGTCATTTTATTATTTGTAATACCGCCTTAGGGACTTACTATAAAGTCTTTTTTTTTTGTAAGCAACAAATAACTTACATTTTAATACTGAATATTCTGTTCTTATGAGACAACCTTCTCCAAGTCCATATTTCACATACTCTTATCTAATCTTGTTGAGTAGCTCAAGATTAATGGCAGGTAGACCTTTATATCAACTTGTGCATCGTATCAAGTGTAGTGTCAAGTTGTATTATGTTCGTTGGTGAGTCACATCATCCAAGCAGCTTTACGTCAGCTACTCTTGTTCGGTTGTAGACCATTTCCCTCTAATTTTTTTTTTTTTATATCTTGAATGACTCATTTCAGTTTAAATTCGCCTCTGTAAGTCCTAGTGATAACTGAGCTCCTAGGTACACCATATATTCATAGTATCAAAGCTTAAGGTTGAGATTAAGATCGAGAGTTGTGTAGTAATAGTTAGTCTACTGTTCGAGATACTGTGTGTGATTGTAGCCATCTGTGTGAAGTGTGGTTACTGAAATTTTGTGTTATGAATGTCAAACCCTAGTATACAGGGAGAGATTCATGATGTCAAAAGTGATGCTCATGGTCGTGGTCAAGTGACCCAATAAACACCATGTACTATTGATGAGTAGATACAAGATCTTGCTACTATTGTAGCCAATTTAGCTACCTAAGTAAATAGGGTCTTAGAGAATTGACTGCATAAGAGAGTTGTTGAGCAGGGCTAAGAAATGAGAGATAGGCTAAGGAGGTAGATGAACGAGTGAACTCTAAAAGCCTTTCCAGTGAACCACGCACCATCGCGATGTGTGGATAGAGTCGCAAGGAGAAGGTTGTTGGATGAAGTGGAAGAGTACAAAGAAGAAAAAGGCCAGTATGTTGGGCTTGATGAGCGAGAGTTCAGAGCACCAAGAGGTGCCAAATATCTTAAGGTACAGATTTTGAACTTCAACGGGTCTAATAGTACTAATTACTACTTAGATTAGGAAGAGAAGATCGAAAAGATATTTGACTTTTATGATTATGAAGATGTTGTTTGCATTAAAGTGGCCGCATTAGAATTTTCTAGGTATGCGGCAATATAGTGGAAGAAACTGCAGAATGTTTACTTGAGGACCTGATGCAAGGTCTGAATATGGAATGAGATGAAGACAGTTCTAAGGAATAAGTTCATTCCCAAACACTATGAACATGACACTTTTCAATGACTCCAAGACTTGAGGCAAGGTAACAGATCCGTAGACCAGTATGTTTGAAAGTTTCAGTTGCTCATGATACGATGTGATGTTGACGAGCTTGAGACCCGAACTATAACACAGTTCATCATGGGACTCCGAGCTGAGATTAGTTACATCATGGAATTGCAAAGCCTCACAACTTTGGATGAAACCATCCATGTAACCAAGAGAGTTGAAAGGCAATGGCGAAACCAGGAGAGTCGAATGCCAAGTAATCGAACCATGGTGCCGAATAGGACTGGCCTACCAAGTAGACTAGGGAATGACAAGGCATCAAACAATTCCGAGATGGAACACCGAGGTCACGTACCAAGCCAATTAGATAAGGGCTAAGATAAGAGCAAGACTAAGGAACCTGAGATCCAAAGAGACCAGGGTCAAGTTTAAGGAGGAAAACTTGAGAAATTAAACGTTTTAAATACCTTGGCTATGGACATGTGGCTAGTTAATGTCTGAACCGCCGAATCATGACCATAAAGGGAGATAAGCCCTAGTTTGAACTAGAAAGTGCAAGTAAAGGAGAGGAAGAAGTGACAACCGATTACATGCTAGAAGAATTTAAGGAAGATCGGGAGGCCGAGATGCCCCCTGAGGGCTAGGCCGAGATGCTCTTAGTACTTTTATGGCTAATGAATGGCAAGCTATGCGGTGTGATCATTGACGGAGGGAGATGTACCAACGTCATTGTATAAGGGGTAGTTAAAGCCATGAAATTGTTGGCTATTCCACACCCCAAGCCGTATAAGATTCACTAGCTAAACGAGAAGGGAGGATTACACGTTTCCGAGCAAGTCAGAGTGTTGATTACTGATAACTCTGATTTTAAACATATTTCACATGGTGATTTTATAGTATTTTCCTTACATTTTTGGTTTTCTTTAAAGAAAATGATACTTAATTGAGTAAAATTTTGATTTCAAGGTTTGAACGTGTTCTAGGATTGAAAATGAAGAAAAGGAATAAAGTTTCACTCAAATCGGAGTTCAAATGAAGGAGTTATGAAGTTTTGAAGTTATGCAAAAAAATTTGTCAGGTGCAGAAAGTTACACCACCTGGGGACACGGCCATGTCCCAAGCCGTGTCTGGTGACGAAAACAGAATCCTTATAAAAGGATATCTAAGGGTTTCAAGATGGGAGGAGACATTAGAGAAACGAACGAGACACGAGAGAAGAGAAGAGACTTGAGGAGAAGGAGAAGGAGAAGGAGAAGAAAAAGGTGAAAACAACATCAACTTCAAGATTAGAGAGATTGTTCATCAATTAAAAGGGTTTTCTATGTTTTATTTTACGTTTTTGATGGAACTCGTTTTTAGATTCATTATGATAGCTTAGAATTCGTGTATTTAGGATTATGGAACCCAAGGTTTCATGTGACTTTTAGGTTGATTTATAATTTTCAATAAAGTTTCTATATTTTCTTGATTCAATTATGTTGTTTAATTGTTCATTGATATTTTTAGAGTATCAATATATGATATTATGCATGATGATTGAGAAATTGCATGTGTAATTAGATCTTAGCATAATTGGAGAGAATTACATGTATACTTAGAGATAAGATATATGTTTCTTCCGAAAAGTTGATTGTTTGTGTGGAAATTCATTATATATTATTGCGATTCTAAGTTATATTACTAAGTGAAGAGATTCCGGTAAATAATTTAAGATTAGGGTTAATATGCTTGAGAAAGGTATTAACTTTAATTGTGAATCCCTCCGGTCAAGAATAATAAAAACTGAATTGAATATATTTTAAGTGGTCACATGTTAAACACTAGGGGATCAAGTCTCATAATTAGTCTCATAATTAGTTTAGATGGTTAATTTCAGTATTTTTAATTCATTCAACTCATCACAATTTTCTGGTTAGATAATAGAGCTAAGGTTAATATTAGTACTCGAAATCTCTGAAGGATCGACTCGGACTCACATCCGCTATATTAAAATTAATAAGTGCACTTGCTTCATATCAATTACTATTGGTGATAGGTACGTGGACGAGGTGATGTGTGATGTCCTCCCTATGTGTGCATCTCACATATTACTCGGCCGACCGTAGCTGTTTGACTTAAGAGTGTTACATGATGGGTATAGAAACACTTATATGTTTCAAAAGGATAGGAAGAAAGTTATATTGACACCTATAAGTCCTAAGGAAGTGTAAGAAGCCCAGGAAAAGGTTGCTAGATCTCTGCAGCAAAAGTCCTTGGTGATTTCCCAAGCTCAGTTTGCATGAGAGGTCAAGGTCATGGACTATGTACTCCTCTTGGTTAGGAGACTCTTAGAGGTTAGAGAGGTCGAGAACTTACTTGCCGAAGTGCACCAGTTGCTTTAAGAATTTGCTGACCTCTTCCCTACCAAGATGCCGAAAGGATTACCTCCCTTGAGAGGAATTGAGCATTGCATCGATCTTCGACTTGGAGTAGCCCTACCTAATCGTCCAGCTTATAGACTTAATCCTGAACAAGCGGCCGAATTAAAAAAGCAAGTTGATGAGTTGGTAGATTGTGGATATGTTCGTGGGAGCATAAGCCTATGTGCTGTCCTAACTATGCTAGTACCAAAGAAAGATAGATCATGGAGGATATACATTGACAACCGTGCCATCAATAAGATTACTGTTAAGTATCGATACTCGATACCCGATCCCATAATTAGATGACATGCTCGATGAGTTGCATGGTGCACACATCTTTTTGAAGATAAATCTAAATAGTGGCTATCATCAAATATGAATGAGATCGGGAGATGAATGGAAAATAGCCTTTAAGACTCAAGATGGTCTATTTGAGTGGATGGTCATGCCGTTTGGTTTAATTAACACATTGAGTACATTCATGAGGCTCATGAATCATGTGCTCAGAACATTGATAGGCAAATGTGTTGTGGTTTATTTTGAAGATATTCTGGTCTACAGTGCTAACCTTCTCATTCATGTCAAACATTTGAGATTGGTGTTTAACATACTCTACGCTGAGAAATTATTTGGCAACCTAAAGAAATGTGTGTTCTGTCAAAGCGAGGTTATATTCCTTGGATATGTCGTTTTAGGGAGTGGAGTTTAAGTTGATGAGAATAAGGTCAGAGTTATTAATGAGTGGCCTATGCCAACTAGTGCAACCAAGGTTAGGAGTTTCCATGGCCTAGCCTCTTTCTATCGAAGATTTATCCAGAACTTCAGCTCCATGACTGCGTCGTTGATTGAATTAACCAAGAAGAACGTTAAGTTTAAGTGGACAGAAAAGCCTCAGAGGAGTTTTGAAGATGTGAAGTGTAAGTTGATGTCTGCTCTAGTACTTGCCTTACCAGATTTCAAGAAGGTTTTTGAGGTTGAATGTGATGTGTCTGGTGTCGACATAAGTGTTGTCCTTATGCAAGAGTGCTGACCCATTAGCTACTTCGGCGAAAAACTTTAAGGTGCTGCCTTGAATTATTCAACCTACGATAAGGAGTTCTATGCCTTTGTCTGTGCACTTTAGAATTGGCAACATTATCTGTTGCCGAGAAAATTCATCATCTATTCGGATCATGAATCTCTCAAGCATCTTTGCGGATAGCAGAAGCTTTCTTGGCGTCACGCCAAGTAGGTCGAGTTCTTAGAGACCTTTTGCTATGTCATCAAGTATAAGAAAGGAAGCACCGATACAGTGGCTAATGCATTTTCTTGCCGTCATACCCTTATTACGACGTTGTAAGCTAAAGTACTTGGATTTGGAACTTTACCTGATCGATATGAGCATGACCTACATTTGAGCCTTTGGTAGCCAAGTTCAGTAATAGAGGAGCTGTGGACGAATTCTACTTGAGTGAGGGGTTCTTTATGAAAGGAAAGCAAATTTACGTATCGAGTGGTTCTGTAAGGAAGCTACTGGTTTGAGAAGCTTATGCCGGGGGTCTGGATGGTCATTTTAGGGAAAAGAGGACGATTAAGATATTGAAGGAACACTTTTACTGACTTGGGATGATAAGGGATATGCATCGAATACTTGAGAGGTATAAGGTATGTAAGTATGCAAAAGGGAGGAAAGAACTCTATGGAGAATGCATACCCCTACTAATTCCCGAGTGGCTGTAGATCGATCTAAGCATGGATTTCATGCTTGGCCTTCCCCATACGCTAAGAAGACACGATTCGATCATGGTGGTGTTTGATTGATTCGGCAAGATGGGCCATTTCGTCCCCTACTACAAAACTAATGATGCCCTATTCATCGCTGACTTCTTTTTGTAGGAAATTGTGCGACTGCATGGAATGCTAAAGAGTATTGTGTCTGACCGTAATTCCAAATTCATGAGCTTCTTTTGAAAGACCTTATGGAGGAAACTTGGCACTAAACTCCTATTTAGTACCTCTTGCCACCCCTAGATCGACGGCCAAACTAAAGTAGTTAATAAAACCTTCAATAATCTCCTGCACGCCATTGTTAGAAAGAAGTCTCATGATTAGTATTTATGCCTGCGCATCATTGAATTTGCCTATAATCGTTCCACTCACAACTCCACTGGAACATCACCATTTGAGGTTGTTTATGGACTTAACCCAAACTTACCCTTGGACTTGGTTAACATTCCGATTACACAAGGGGATAGTCAATCTGGCCTGCAACGTGTCGAGGAATTTCACAGGTTGCATCAAAGAACTGTCGAGCAACTGGCCAAAACTACAGCCTGACAGAAGGAATTAGGAAGCTGTGGAAGGAAACGAATCGTTTATGCCTTTAGGGACCTTGTCTGGATCCATCTTAGCAAGGAATGCTTCCCTAGCAAGAGGATAAACAAACTATCTCCTAGAGCGAATGGCCCATACAGGATCCTGAGGCGCATTAACAATAATACTTACGGGATTGAGCTACTCGAAGGTCTCGGCATGTCTACCACATTCAATGTTGCCAACTTAACTCTATATGTACTTGAAAATGACGAAGACAAAGATTTGAAGGCAAATCTTTAACAACTTTAGGGAACTGATGAACTGCCAACGAATGGTTCCATTACTCACGCACGGCTCTGAGAACTCCAATCCTTCACCCAGCGAATTCTCTCTCAGTAACCTACTAATGACGAGAAAGTTTACGTCGAAGGAATGTAGTTGAATTCCTTGAGCTCCCTTAATTGTCATACGTTGATCTATACACTCGGTAATGATGATGCTGACCATTCTCTTGCCGAGGACTCTACGCCGAGTAATCCGACCAAATACTACCGAAAAGTTCCTACCGAGTGACAAGAGACTCACTTAAACAGCTAAATAGTTTTCTCTCATCCTGCTGCCATCTCTCTCGTCCCAACCCTTTATTGCTGTAACATTTTGACCCCTCTCACCTGCTGTGCTTAAAGAATATTCGTATAGGACTAATGTTGCATTACCACCTATCCACTTCGTCTGCATTGTTCTACTTTTCCATTTTTGGTCTTTTGTCCTTTTTTCCCTTTTTAGTATGTATTAGGAATCCCCTTTTGGTATCTACTAAGAATCCCCTTTTTGTATATACTTTCTTATCACTTCATTATTTGTAACGCTGTTCTAAGGACTTACTATAAATTGTCCTTTTCTTTTATAAGCCGTAGATAACTTGCATTTTAATATTGAATATTCTATTCTTGTGAGATAATCCTCTCCAAGTCCATATTTCATATACTCTTATCTAATCTTGTTGAGTAGCTCGAGATTAGTGGCGAGTGGACCTTGACATCAACTTGTGTGTCATATCAAGTGTGGTGTCAAGTCGTGTTGTGTTCGTTGGTGAGTCACATCCTCCAAGCAGCTTCACGTCGGCTACTCTTGTTCGGTTGTGGACCATTTCTCTCTAATTTTCTTCAATATTTCGAAGGACCCATTTCAGTTCAAATCCGCCTCAGTAAGTCCTAGTAATGATTGAGTTTTTAGGTACATAAAGAAGGAACATCTTAATGCTTTGAAGCAAGCAAAGATGCATTCCAAAAGGGAAATATATTTTCAAAGAACTTAACATCTTTACTATACAGCAACTACTTTGAATCTAAATCATAAACTTTATAACCCTTGCAATCACTCGCATATCCAAGAAACATACACCTAACTCCCCTAGCATCAAACTTGTCTCTATGTGGTCCAAGTTTTGCAATATAACACAAACATCCAATAGTTCTAAGCTTGCTATAAGTAGGGGTTTTATGAAACAACATCCCATAGGGACATTGCCAAAAAAGAGTAGCAACTGGTATGAGATTTATAAGGTGTATTGTAGCAAGTACACATTCACCCTAGAATTGCTTTAGCAAACCAGCATGAATCCTAATAGCTCTTGAAGTATCTAAAAGATGGTGGTGTTTTCTCTTAACCCTCCCATTTTGTTGTGGAGTATAAGGAAGACTCTTTTGATGTAATATACCAAGATTGTGAAACAATTCTTGGCAATGGTGAGAATTGAATTCTCCTCCATTATCAGTTTTGACTAATTTTAGAGAGCAAGAAAAGCGATTGTTCACATACTTGAACAAATGTGTGAAGACAGTAGACGTTTGACTCTTGTGGTGCATTAAGAAAGTCCAAGTGGATTAGTAAAATCATCGACGGTAGTAAGAAAGTATTGTGCTCCTGTTAAGGAAGGTGTATGATACAGACCCTAGTAGTCAACATGAACCAAATCAAACACATTAGAGGCAACACTTTTACTATTAAGAAAGGGCAAACGATGAAATTTAGATCCTTGACAAGTGCTACAAATGAATTCTAAGAAATTAGAATTTTTACACACCTTCAAATGTTGCAATTTAGAAATTGAAGTGTATCTTAACCTATTATGAAGAATCATAAGCTCATCTTTATTCAAAGAACCAACAAGAAAAGACCATGAAATGTTTATGGTATTTTTGGAAACAAAGAAAGTAGACACTGACTTAATGTTAAGAAGATACAATCCTTCTTGAACCTTAGCTGTTGCAACAATCTAATTAGAAGTCTGGTCCTAGAATAATCATGAGGAAGAATAAAAAATTACTTTTAAAAGCTGTTGTAAGGTAAGCTTATGAATTGATATAAGACTGTGTGGATTTAAGCATAAACAACACGTTATGTAATGTGAATTAAGAATTAACACGAACTGAACCAAGTTGAGTTGTGTAGTGAATGCTACCATCTGGTAACTTGATGTGTATAGGTTTGTGTATGGTTGTAAAATTGTGTAGAAGATGAAAATAGGGTATCATATGATCTGTTACTCCAGTGTCAACAATCCATATAGCAAGGTCATTATTCACTATTGTCAAAGCAGTAGACAAAGAAAGATTCATACCAACACAATTTACTACGTTTAAAACTAAGGCTGCTGCATCAAAATCTCCTTTCTTCATAATCTTCACCATCTCATGACATAATTCCTGCATAAACTACTTATCAAATGATTTATTAGCAACGATGAGAGAACTAGCAACAACTTCATCAAATGGAGTATCTAAAGAACTATTGTTATTCATCTCTCTACTGTGCATTGATGCTGAACTATCAAACTTCCCTTTTGCGAAAATTTTCCTTTCTTTATACCAGTCAGGATAACTTATCAACTAAAAACAAGCATCAATCAGATGATCTTCTGCCTTACAATATTTACACACTAATCCTTTCTTGAATTTCTTTTGTTCAAGTAAACCCCTTGTTCTATTGGAATTAAAGGCTGCCATCTCAATACTTCAAGCAATAGAACTAGATACTTGTTTCTACTTCTCCACTTGCTAAACTAACTAGTACACCCTATTAACTGAGAGCAAGGGTTCCATCAAGAACACTTGATTCCGTATTGATCCATAGGCCTCAGATAAACCTATCAAAAACTGCATTAACTTCATATGTGAATCAAATTCAACAATCATCACCTTAAACACACACGTATAGTATTCCATTTGACTACACTCACAGCGAGGAAAACTATACATTTCATGAAGCACATCCTAGCATTTTTGCAATTTATTATAATAAGAAGTAATTGTTTGATTTCCTTGTCTAACAGTACTAATTTCATGTTGAAGCTGGAAAACTAACTGTCCACTAGCTACACCATACTGTTCTTTGACTTCTTTCCACAACTGACAGGCGGATTGAGTGTATAAAAAATTTTGTGCAAATTCACTAAGCATGGAATTTAATAACCAGCACTTGACCATATAGTCAACTCTAATCCATTTATTAAGATGATCAGAATCATCAGCAGGCCTATCTATAGAACCATCTATGAAACTAATCTTCAACTTAGCTCCTAAATGTAGTTTCATAGATCTACTCCATGGAAGATAGTTATTTCCATTAAAAACGATGTTTCCTATCATCGTTTTAAGATTGTCTAAATCGGACAAATAATATGGATCATTATTTACCAGCTCAAGATTATTCATATCTAGAAAACGAAGAGATATTCTGATTGAGTAGAAATTTAGGAATATTAGAAATCGAAAGAAAATTCAATTACTAGAAATTTCGCTAGATCCTTGCTATCCCTTGCTCTAATACCATGCCGAGTTTCTTCAGCCTTGGTTCATTAAACAGGGATACTTTGTAGAAGAAGGTAAAAGCAAAGCATCAGGAAGAAAATGAATATTTCGGTTGAAAGCTTTCTATTATTTGATACAAGTATTTATACTACTGCGTTGTCTAACTAAACTAACCAACTAACTATAACCAACTAAATTAAAACTAATTAGCTAATCTTAACTAATATAACAACACGGCTAACTAATTCAACAACATAATAGCACTGACTAGCTTTGTTCATAAACAAAAGAATCTGATGATGACAGTTTATCAGAAGTAAGGATATGCAGATGATGCATTATTATCTCTGAGTTTTGGCTGGTAGAGATTAGTAGTAGATTAAGCTTTGTTCTTGGATGTAAGCCTATAAGAGAGAAAATGGTGAGGGACGCTAGGGGATGGTTCGGTGTAGCCACTTCGATACTTAAGTTAGTATGTGTTTGTAGAGAGAAAGAATGTACGCAAGAAGGTAGAATGTAGCTCAAGTGTATGAAGTATCAAGTGGTTTATTGTTGGGGGCTATTCTAGCATTTATAATGGAGTGGAGTTGATAGTTAGAGAGCCATTAATGGGCAAAGGACACATCCAGAAGTCATAAGTTGTGGAGTCATATAGGCTGACGTAGTCCTGAATTGTAGAAGAAGGTTGTTGACTAGGTCCTCAAGCCTTATCCTTATCTTTCAGCTGTTAGAGTCCGTGTTATATGAGTAAGCTATCTAATAGGCCTAAGACGAAGTGGACTCGAGGAGCCAAGGGGCAGAACCTAGTTGAAAAGTAGCTAGGTCTTGAGCATGGTCAAGTTAGCATGGGCTTGAGAGGCCTAAGCCTAAGATAACTTATCAACACTTACCATTACCGCCCTATTCACCCCGCGTACCCCTCCCCCCTACGCATTCTCATTTCCCAAGTGAAGGTAAGGAGAAAGGATGGATGGGTTCCTCAAGCATATAACCAAGCTAAACTTAGAGTGCTCATGATAGCTTAGTAGCTTATGCGAGGAATTGCTATGTTAACACTTTTGAAGAGGTTAGTCGACATGGAGTGACAAACGCTCGAGTAGAGGAGATGGTCAATGAGGAGGCCTAAGTTAATAATGAGCAAGGCTAAATAATGGTGAGGTGACCTAAGGAGAATATACTAAAGCGGAGCTGAATGCTCAAGTGCCCACCTGAACATATGATCCGAGGTGAACACCCTTTGGGCTAAGGTAAGGATCCAATAGGTTGGGTAATCCAAGCGGAAAGTATGTAAAGGCATCAAATGATCTAGGTAGGTAGTACCAAGCAAGCATTGGCAAAGCCAAGCAAGGCTAATAATGCTGAGCAATGGCACTAAGGAGATTCTGCTGTTACCGTAGAAGCTTTATCCTCATTGGCACAATTAGACAGGGAGATGAGAAAGGCGATGGACGAAATGAACAAAGCGAAGCTTATTAGAGCTATCCCTAGGGACACTTATTCGTGTAATATATTACTAGATGCTGTGAATTTGTTCACCGAGCTAGGGACGAACAGTAGACTAAGTAGGAAAATTAGTAAGAGCAAACCGTCTTAAATAAATTAAGTCCTAACCACTTTTACGGTTGAATCAACATCAAATTGGGCAGTGTAGTTACCGTGGAGGGTATTTTACAGTATTTGAAAAATGTATGGAGCTTAGAATGCGCCTCCCCTTTAGTGAATTCAAAAAGGAGCTCTTTGATTACCACTAATGTTGTCTGATGGTAATATCTGGTGGTAAAGTCGTACGAATATCTAGTAAACTTCTTGAGTAGTCTACTTCCCTTTGAATAATGAATCTTTGTGAGCCACCCTTGAACTTTTCAATTACTACTTCCAATGGAAGAATTTAAATAGGTGGACATGCCTTCTGAATTGCATAGGGAAAAAGCTATTCGAGGGCCTGTACTTGTCTATGAAGGGCTGGCAAGATGAGTTCTTAGTAGTAGAGTTGCTTGAAGAAGCCGACTTCTAGATGCAGTAGAATCTGTTGGTCTAAATTGGTGGTGCGAAGAAGCTTGGTCCTAATGACTTCGAGGCTACATGAGAAATTGATGCCTTTATGGCCCTAAGGAATGGCAAAGAGATCAATGCCAAGTAAATGGTAGGGAGGTACTTTAAGTTCTCGATCTCTGAGCTCTTCCCCAGCATACATAAGCTGTAGTAAAAAAGTGGGTAAAAGGTACAGGTCCGTTGTCGGTATAAACTAGCTCTTTTGTCCTGTCAACATGGGTTCACTTGAAATTAGGCTTCATTCGAAATCTTTCTAAGGAGTGGGAAGGTTCTCGTTGCCTGTGTTGGTTACGGTGGAGTATTATAAGTAAGTGCAATACACTTGCCTTGTATTAATGTTGTTTACTTATTTCCTTATAGGTAAGAAGTTAGCCCTTTTGGGTCAGAATTGTTGTGAGGACACAGGGGTAAAGCTAAGCCAGCCAAGAAGGCTGCCAACCTAAAGAGCAAGGTTGTAGAGCCTATGTTAAGGGTGCATGAGACTAGTAAGGTAGAATCACTAGTTCTTCCTCAGGGGATTCTTCTCGATGGAACTTCTAGGAGCTCGTGGTTACTGAAACTCTGAGTATGGTCCCCCTTACAACTAAAACCACTCCTATGTCTAAGCCCATTCTAATGCTAATCAGCTAAAACTATTGATTCTTCCCCCACCCTCCCAAGACAAAGGAAAGAGGCTTGAAACCAACATTACTGAGGGTCTAGCAGGTCAGAAGAGGAGACTCCTTGAGGAGGGGAGGAAGAAGGCATTTGCCTCGAAGAAGAGCAAGTTGTTGGTGCCGCTTGGCAAACCATTATCTAAGCGGCTCCCATCTGGCCATCCCTATCTTGCTCTAGACTAGATGAGTAGACTAAAGGGAGAATTCCATTCCTGATGGGAATTTGGCTATTGGGCCTTTAACCTATAGCCAAGCCTAAGAATTAAAGGGATTGTCTAGGAGAATTCTCCTACTCCAACCGACTTCTACCGAAGCTAAGTTACTCCTTGTGACCAATCAATTCTATGTGCCAAACCAAATGACTGCCTGTCTCTCAGAGATTATGTGTCGAATTGAAGAATGCTAAGACATCTGCCAAACCCCGCATACTTACTCACTCATGCTTAAGTCGACCACTTTCTTGGCGTCACTCTCACTGAAAGGTCGAGAGAACAATACTGAACTAATCCTCAATTACCCTTATTCGAACAAGCAATTTGATCGTACTCTTTTGTTTGCATCCTCCAATGATCTCACTAATGCATTTTTTCTACGTGTGTAGGACCATATGTAGAATCTATTGCACTGATTATTGTTTTCTCAAATATTTATTTTTACCTTTTTGTATTCTTTGTACATTACTTCTTTAGGATAATACCTTTTTGTCTTTTCCGTTTTAGGTAAGTTATCCTAACTTATTGGATATAAATAACCATCGTACTTACAGCCGTAATAATCTTACTACCATTAATACACTAAACATTAATACATTGAATATTCTTCCTCTCATAAACACCGATTGTTTACTCTCATTTTACCCTTATTATAACCCTTAAGTAAAGTTAGGTAGCGAGTAATCTTACCAGATCAACTCGTGCATCATATCAAGCTGTACCGTAAGTCCTAGGAAGTTCCATTGGTGCGTCATATCCTTTGGAGCTGTTCATGTCTTTTGCTTACTCTTTCATTTGCTATTCATCCTTTCATGAGTTTCCCCATCATCCTTGCAAGCTTTCAGCAAGCTTGGACGCATTCCTTGTAACCAGCCTTGTTTGTCCTTGACTGCGGTTTGCATCAATAGGGAGTTTGCTGTTCAGAGGTAAGACTTCATCCTAGACACCCTTAGTGAAGGAGTTTTTGTTGCTGGTAACTAACCTAGCATTGTCAACCACTTTTCTCCCTTGCTGCTCGGAGAGTCTCCTTATAATAGCGTGAAGCTAATTGAGGTCAGCTTGTTGCAAAGTGTGCTGACGCTCTATGGGAGTCAACCACCTACTCATTGCTAAGAAGGGTACGGTTACAGGTGGCTGCAAATTATGCCTATTGTTTTTGCATTGGAGGATTAGGTAGTTGATCCCTTCCATTTTCGGCTGTTTTGCCCAGTACAGGCATCAGAAGCTTTAGGTGCTTGCTTGCTGTGCTATTTTACTTCATCAAGCCTAGCTTGAAGCTCTCTGTTGTGAGCGACAAACTGCTCAAGTAGCTACTCCAATTAATCAAGGTGTTACTCTAGTGTTGCCCTAGTTGGGGGTTGATAATCCAAAGGTTTGTTGTTATTGGGGTCCACCATACGAGGCATGGTAACTAAAGCAAAAATGAAGGCTATGTTTGGGTGAGTGTTTAAAGTGTGTTTAGATAGAGACAAGGTAGGTTTCTCGTAAACGGTGCCAAATGTCATCCCTAAGTTTTGCCCTGTAGAGATTAGTAGCAGATTGGGCTTTGTTCTTGAATGTGAGCCTGTAAGAGAGAAAACAATAAGGGGCATTAAGGGGTTGTTCAACATGGCTACCTTAAAGCTTAAGTTAGTATATGTTTGTAGAGAAAAAGAATGTATGCAAGGAGTTAGAATGTAGCTCAAGTGTACGAAGTATTAAGTGGTTTACCATTGGGGGCTATTCTAACATTAATGTAGGAGTAGAGCTGGTAATTAGAGAGCCGTTAGTAGGTGAAGGACACATCTACAAGTTGTGGGTAGTGGAGTCGTGTAGGCCAACGTAGTCTTGAATTGTAGGAGATGGTTATTGACTAGGTCCTCAAGCCTTATCCTTATCTTTTAGTTGTTGGAGTCCATGTTATATAGGTAAGCTATCTAGTGGGCTTGGGTCGAAGTAGACTAGAGGAGCTAGGAGGTCGAACCCAATTAAGAAGCAGCTGGGTCATGAGCATAGGCAAGTTAACATGGGCCTAAAGGGCCTAAGTCTAAGATATCCTATCAATAGTGCATGATTAAGAAGCCACTAAGATCAGAAGGCCAAGCTTGAGATTTAGATGTTATGTAAGATCACAATGGTTATGATGAGATCGGCATGCAAAGCATGAAGTTGGAACATTTGACGTTGAGAAGAGAGAGTAAAGTATCTATCACACTTCGACATGATCCGAAAACCGACACCATTGACACCACTTTAGTTACATTTAAAAGATAAAACTGTTTATAACTAAAAGAACGTCACATTAGAGTTTTAGCTACACATTCTTCTTACAAAACATAAGTACCTTGTTTTATCATGTCTAAACACAAAATTTAGCAAAACCTATGCAAAAGTGGCTAACTAAATCTGAGTGTATTCAAAAGATTTTCCTAACTATGGTGGCACCCCAATTAAGCTTCAA
The DNA here is from genome assembly GCA_024138015.1 of Lumnitzera littorea. NCBI lineage: Eukaryota > Viridiplantae > Streptophyta > Magnoliopsida > Myrtales > Combretaceae > Lumnitzera > Lumnitzera littorea. The sequence continues at coordinate 44,730,408 of JAMXBB010000006.1, read as the reverse complement.
TTTGAACTAAGAATAAAACATATTGTGGGGATAAGGGTTCAAATGTGAAGGTTACATGCTTACCATGTAAGTATTGCACTATATGTAACTAAGGGAAATGACTTGAATGGTACTCGTGGGATGATCAAGAGAGGAATGGTAAGGAGGAGAGGTAGGCAATCTCAATAAAGGCCTACTATGGGATGTGATAGGTGGAGGAGTTAGATAGCATCAAACTCTATTATGAATGATGATTGATGAACATGGTGTGTTCTTGAGAAGATTAAGTATTTGATTCGTTTAGGTAAGGAATCTAGTAACACAACAGCATTAACCAGGATTCTCTTGTACTCAAATTAGAGAGGGGTAAGGTAATTTATAAAAGTTGGTCATTAATCTCATCTGTTAGATTAGGATGATGATCAACTGCTGAAATTAACCTCTTCTTTCTATGGACATCAAATGGACACTTCTTCAAGGTTTTAGGCACAATAATGGCCTTATTTCCTTAGTACAAGCTAAATTGAGAAAAGTTAGATCAAGTGAATTGATCTAATGGGCTCTATTTTAAGTCTACCATGTCAAATCTTCTTTGATCATCTAGAATATTCATGACTTTGACTCTGTAGACATTGTCTAAGGAATTAAATCCATCTTAATTATTAGGGTCAAGGCCCATGAATCGAATTTAGCCCTCTAAACATATATCCTTCAGTTCACTATCAAGCTGAAGGATATATATAAACAACATAAATGCAATAAATCTAAGCTGAGTCAACCATGTAAGAGATGTATATCATGCTCATGTATGTGATATGTACTAGTACTAGCATCCTAATTTAGCATAGATTCATCTAGTTAGTTAATTTCCCGGGCATCTACATAGAATAATCCATGAACCTAGTTGGCTATGAGTCATCCATGCAAGAGATGTATGTTATGATGATGTACATGACATGCATTGGCTCTAGTATCTTAATTCAACATACTTTCATCTACTTAGTTAACGTCCCGCGCATCAAGATAAAATAATCCAAGAATCTAGTTAGCTATAAGAAGCAACTTATAGTAGTAGGAATCCCAAATCCTAATCTAGTTGAATTGTCCATGTGGAGTGGTTAGAAGTAATTCAATAATGTAATTCTTATGCTATAAATGCACTAAACAACATCAACAAGCCGGGCACAAATCTCATATTCTAAGTTAAATATAGATTATTTAACCCTATCTCAATCTAGAATTTCATCATTTTAGTCTATAACTTAGCTTAGATATACTTAAGCGAAATTCCATAAGGTTAATTTATGTCATAGGATTTTCTTAAGTGAAGATAACATCTAGAATAAGTATCACATATTATGGAAGACCATCTTATCAACAATCAACATAAGTTTAGCAAAATGTCATATTTCCAACTAGCCATACACTCATAAAAAATCCAATATATCCAAACATATTTCAAGTAGACGTAAGTCTATTGTCAAAAATCAAGAAATCCACTTACCAGGACTTAATGGTAGCACAATCTTATGCTTCAATGCAAGGTTTATCCTAACCTACTACACATGTAAGAGATATATACATAATACTATAGTCAACTTGTGCTTACCATATACTAATTTATCTAACTACTAGATATATATCCTACTTCACAACCTCTTTGTCCCTCATTAGATTTCGATAAACTTTATACTGCTATAATTGTTATTGATAACTCTTATTTTAAATACGCTTTACATGATGATGTTATAGCATTTCTCTTCTTTTTTATTTTTTATTTTTTTAAAGAAATTGATACTTATGAGTAAAAATTTGATTTCAAGGTTTGAACGCGTTCTCAGATTGAAAACAAAGAAAAGAAATTAAGTTTCACTCAATTCGAAGTTCAAATAAATTAGTTATAAAGTTTTGAAGTTATACAACCTAGAACACAATTGTATCCTCAGGCTATGTCCGTATAATAGGAGAAAGTGGCAATTTTTGGTTAGAAAGTTACATTACTTGGGAACACAACCATATCCCTAGGTCGTATCCTACCTAAGATGATTTTTGCTCCCGAGGTTGTGAGTTACACAACCCGAGGACACAACTATGTTCTAGGTTATGTCTGGTGACGAAAAAGGAAACTTTCTAATACATTATATAAGGACTTGTGAAGGTTTTAGACACAAATTTTGGACATTTAAAGTAGAGGAGACTTAAAGAGAAGAAGGAGAAAAAGGCATTACCCAACTTCAAGATTGAAGAGATTTTTCATCAACAAAAGGGGTTTTTCATGTTTTACTTCTTGATTTAGCTGTAATTTTCTTTTAATTTTATCATGATAGCTTAAGATTCTTATATTTAGGATTGTGGAACCTAAGATTTCATATGATTATTGGATTTATTGATATTTTTCAATAAAATTTCTATCTTTCTTGATTCAATTATGTGTTTTTATTGTTAATTGATATTTCTAGGATATTAATCTATAATATTATTCATGAAGATTGAGAAATCACATGGATAATGAGATCTTAACAAAATTGGAGAGAATTACATGTATACTTAGAGATAAGATACATTATTCTTCCAAAAAGTTGTTATTTTTGTGTGGGAATTCATTGTATATTAATGCAATAGTAAATTATATTACTAAGTGAAGATATTTCAATAAATAATTTAGGGTTAGGGTTAATATGCTTGATAAAGGTATTAACTTTAATTACGAATCCCTCCGATTAAGAATGATAGAGATTGAATTGGATACACTGAAAGTGGTCACATGTTAAACTTTAGGAGAAACAATTCCTAAATACATTATTTACCTTTTTGAAGTCATTCTTAATTTTATTGCTTTCTAAATTGCTTAGTTAAGTCTTATAATTAGATTAGTTTGTTAATTTTAGTATTTTTAATTCACTCAACTTATCACAAATTTCCAGTTAGATAATAAGGGTAACGTTAGTATTAGTACTCGAGGTCTTTGAGAGATCGACTCAGATGTACATCCACTATATTAAAACCGATAGGTGCACTTGCTTCATATCCATTATTCTAAGCATCATTCAAATATGATAAGATATTATTCAATCCAAATTTAGAAAACCTCAAAATTACACATTTCATTATTGCTTTCATCATACAAAATCCTCATTACGTAATCAGCTTGAAATATAGCTTAAACACTTAATAACTTCCCTAATTATGACATGATATAAAACTGATCAACACACCATACTTATCAAAATACTACTTCCTAGCATGTATTTAATACTAAAATCATTAAACTAATTAGTAATTAACAAACTAAGCTAATATATATGTGTATGTATTTATATGTAAAATAGGTAATATTGTAATAAACATCATACCAACTCAATTATTTCCACAAAATTTATCATAAACTCACAAAACTATAGTCCTTTAATATTACCACTCATATGTTTCATATTAACTTAAAGTGTCTATTCTTCATAACTTTTACAAAGAGCAAGCTAAGTCAAACTTGGGAAATTTAACTTTCAATAAATGCCCTTTTTGCACACTAACCCCCACCACACCCACCCCCTACCCACCTAACCCCTCCCAAACCAAAACTTAAAAAAAAAAAAAAAAAAAAAAAAAAAAAAAAAAACCTCTAATCCTATCAAACTACATATACTTATTTTTGATAGAAAATCATTTTTAACCTTAGAAGATATTTCTACCCTAAAATAACTCAAATGAACCACCACAAAACATTTTTTGAGGTTTTTCCTTATTTTTATTTTTTATTTATTTTAAAACTTTTTTTTAGCTTTTAATGGCCTTTTTCATAGACTTAGGACTTCTAAACAAAGGATGAAATTAGAGTGGGAAGGGTGTTTACATGCATCTATATTTATCAAATTAAAGTTTAGGGAAACATACAAAAAAGTTCTTAATGTTTACCTCATTTTCTATTTTAGTCCTTAACGTTTAGTGCCCAAAGTTTAGCACCCTTGCCACTCAGCAACCTTTTATGTAATATAGAAGACTTCTCTTGCGTTTAGTGCATGGGAGGCATCTAGGATAAAATAGCTTCAAAGCATATAATATAATTAATCAATTTCACCTGTATTAATACACTTATATTAACTTGGGATTGTGATCCTCAAAATATGTGAAGTCACATTGTAATATCATAGGAGTCTCACAGATTCATAATAAGAATAAGAAAATAAATACAATCATCCCAAAAGATATCAAATAGTGTCCAACTAAGAAAAATACATCAATCCTCTTAAGCTTTCATACTCCTAGAGGCCTCCTAAAAGTTTCCCCTGTACTGACGTCAAGTATGCCTCTTCCTAAAACTACAAAGAGGTCTTACCACTACAAAAGGAATCTAGAAGGGTGTAAGCTATATAACTTAATGAAATAATCCCTTCATCATACAAACAAGTAAGTTATCAACAAGTTTCGTTTCAAACATATGAATAGATGTACAAACAACGTGCCAAACAATTACATATAAGTGATCAGGTACTGTATGCAACTCGATTTTAATACCCTCCGAAGTTAAGGTTAGAGATTTATCAGCATTACCTAGATTTAGGTATCACACCTATACTTATATCCCAAGTATGAAACTTAACTTTCCATAACAAAAATAAAGAAAGATTTCTTTTAATTCAAAAACTAAGTCCAAGATGTGGTTATGAGTAGGCCATCATAATTTACACTCACCCCAAAACGAAAGCCTCATGATTTAACTCTTGGCCAGGCAGTTAGTATCCAACACCTAGTAAGCACATGAGCCGAGATAAGTCGTGTTGTACAAGTGTACCGTACTAAAACACTTTAATTATAATATATGGAAACAACCCTTGTATGGCCTCTCTTTACCTCCGTGTAATGTAACAACTGAAATCATTATAATGCAATGCATGGTAATATATGATTATTTTAATTTAATTAAGTCATATATGATTAAGCTCATTTATTAGATGACAAGACAATTTCAAAAACAACAATAATCCTACAGTTGTCTAAGATGCAACACACAATCAATGATAATAATTTAAGACGCCTTATACAACAGAGAACCAATACCAACCACATGCATAACCTGAATCCCCAAACATGGTCCAATTTTGCAATATGATTTATATGTAGCTAACTACTATCAAAGGCAAGTGTGAAATCATCAAAAGTACTCACTCAACCATAGTAGATATCAAGGATTGTAGTAAACCACGGGTAAGTTGGTGTCTTAATCAAAATCACTTGATAGAATGAAGTAATAAATGGAGTAAGAACCTATTATAAGACTTACTATTGAAGTAAGTACTCAATTTGTCTCCTAAGTCACTTTGAATTTCCCAATTTTGATCATTTTTGTAATCATATATAACTTTTTCATTTTAAATCTAATTTTTATGATCTTATAATCAATCTTCTTCATTTTTTAATGTACTTTCACTTAGGGAAGTCTGTTTTGGGAGTTAGGATTGGCGTTTCTAAGGTTGGGCTTGAACAATTACAAATTTCAATAAACTTTAGCATATTTACTTCATATGGACCAATTATGGGCTTTTCTTGAAAATTTTCTTAATTAGGATTTTCACAAATTTATTATTAGGCCTAAAATTTACAAGTTTTATCCTTATTGGGCCTAATATCATGCCTTGAAGAGATAGAGTTGTAACAGTCTTGCCGTGTAAACCATCCTAAGATAAAGGTTGATCTCTTAGCTGCTATCATATACTTGATTTACATAAGGCATGTATGACTAACTTGCTTTGAAATAAATGGTTCATGAAATAATGATGTTATTCTCCTACATAAATCTAAAAAATGTGTATTAAGATTCGATTAACCTAAGTAATATTTATATAATTCAATAACCTAGTTTACTTAAGAATTACATAGTCTAATACTAAAAGATTAAAAGATAAGAGCCAATACTTCAGAAGTGCAACTGTTTGTCAGCAGTCACTAGCTTTAAGGTAGTTATAATGATGTTTCTTAGCTAATACCTACAACACTACCTATAGAGATGTAAGCAATCAACCGCTTAATAAGTTGAGACTAAGAAATAAGACCATAGTCAAGCACAGGTAGGGCTATCAAACAGTTATTTACATGCAATGCAACAAACAAATGCCATCGCATGACATTTTCCAGTCCATCATGAGATTAGAGAGATTACATATGCTCTAATCTGCGTTAAAGAGTTTCAGCATGTGTGCAATAACTTACAACTAAACCTAGGCTTATGTAATGGAGACATTGCTCTTCCAGCAACTACCTTCAAACCATTGCTTTCACCCTTATAATGACCGCCTCTCCTATCATTTAGTTTAACTAAGGATGAATAGAGACCATTATGCTCCAATGCTACCCCTTTCAAAGGCATTGGTATTTGGTCAGAGAATCATAAACATCTCCTAATAGGTTGCAATGCATGTCCAATTACAATTATATTTCATATATCATTAAATTCAGTTTAAGGTAATCAATCAATATTACATAATACAGACAATTGCAAACTAGAATAGTAAGCCAGTAGTATACAATTAAATTCATAAATAAGCACATACAGGCATGCACAAAATCAAACTACCTACAAGCATAATCAAGTATAATCTTAAGCCTCTAAGTACTATGAAACAGTACTTCGAAATATAATTACGTATTGATCTCAAACTTACCTAGAGTCTTCCACTTAATCACTAAGGTTTGATTTGTAGTGCAACGTTGCCGCTTGTCCCTGTAACATAAATATTACTTTAGTATTCACACAATTATTATATATAGGCTCTTGTGATTATCTCCATTTTTAGCTAGGTTATAATTTTGATTTTGATTTTGTTTCTAATTCAGCATTTGAATCATGTTCTAAGTCAACTCCTAATTATACCTTATTCATAATTCTTAGAAACACCTCCTAACCCATTCTACAAAATTTAACTAACTTTAAGTCGGGTGAATACATTCTCCGATTCATGTTCTGATCAATTCTCTAGTGCACTATTACTAACCTCATTTCTAATTTAGCTTCTAAATGAACTTCTAATCTATGTAGAGTCTATTCTTCCACAAAATTTTCCTATAATTCAGTTTAAGATTAGAATATAAGTATAATTCATAATCCAACACCATTCTAGCTTGACCCAACTATACTCAATTCTATCATTTTGAGTATTTCACATATATTACAAATACCAACACTAAGCCCTCAATGTCCAATTCTAATACTCTCAATACTACAGATTTATTCTTCGACATTATTTAATCATCATGATATGTCAAGGTACCAAAATAGAATCTAGTTGAATGTCTTAGAAAAACTATTAAATATATTCAGAAAAATAGTCATTTAATAGGATTTTTGAAGCCTAAAAATTACATAAAAAATATGGGAAATAGTTCTCACAAAAATATTTTCATGGTAATTTAATATACATCATAAGAGTTTCATAGAAAAATTTTGGAGTTGAAACAATATCTATAGGGTTTTCAAAAAATGAAAGTGAAGCTCAATTTTTGCAATTTATTAAGGACAATATATTTTGAGATTTAATTTTAAAAAAAATAATATTTTCCCTAAAAAACTACATAAAAAAATATGTCAACATAAAATTTTTCATAATTTTATTTAGTGAAAATTAGGTGGATTTGAGGACTCATCGACGTTGCTAGCTTCAACCATTGCTAGCATGGGGGTGTTATTAGTGGCACTCGGTGTTACCTACTTCATCAAGCAGTGGTTGCCCCTCACTCTTAGGTCTTGTTTTGGTACGCATTCTCTTATCTAGCCTGAATTGCACTATATTTTGTACAATTTTCTATAAATACTAACTTAACTCTTCTTACCCTCTCTCTATTTTTCCTATCCGCTAAAGTGACTAAATGAGCTAAGGGAGGGCTATCTTGAATTTATAGGGAAGGATTTGGGTTGGTTACAAAATTTTCCCTAGCCAAGTGTCACTATACCCTTATATTTAGTGTCCTAATGTGGGTCAAATTACCAAACTACAGTGCTAAACCAATTTCATAAAAAATTACATAAAAAATAGGATTTTTGAAGCCTAAAAATTACATAAAAAATATGGGAAATAGTTCTCACAAAAATATTTTCATGGTAATTTAATATACATCATAAGAGTTTCATAGAAAAATTTTGGAGCTGAAACAATATCTATAGGGTTTTCAAAAAATGAAAGTGAAGCTCAATTTTTGCAATTTATTAAGGACAATATATTTTGAGATTTAATTTTAAAAAAAATAATATTTTCCCTAAAAAACTACATAAAAAAATATGTCAACATAAAATTTTTCATAATTTTATTTAGTGAAAATTAGGTGGATTTGAGGACTCATCGACGTTGCTAGCTTCAACCATTGCTAGCATGGGGGTGTTATTAGTGGCACTCGGTGCTACCTACTTCATCAAGCAGTGGTTGCCCCTCACTCTTAGGTCTTGTTTTGGTACGCATTCTCTTATCTAGCCTGAATTGCATTATATTTTGTACAATTTTCTATAAATACTAACTTAACTCTTCTTACCCTCTCTCTATTTTTCCTATCCACTAAAGTGACTAAATGAGCTAAGGGAAGGCTATCTTGAATTTATAGGGAAGGATTTAGGTTGGTTACAAAAATTTTCCCTAGCCAAGTGTCACTATACCCTTATATTTAGTGTCCTAATGTGGGTTAAATTACCAAACTACAGTGCTAAACAAATTTCCTAAGTTGTCATGCCATTTAAGACTATAAAATAGATTACTACATAATTCATTAGAATTCTTTATTAACTTTCTTTATTTATTTTGGTATATTTTTTAGTATATTAGGTATTTTAGGTAATTTCAAGTATTCATACTTATACGTAAATTCATATCTAACATAAGTAAATACTCTAAAATATTATTTAAGCTATTTTATGATTTTTAGTATGTATGTATTTTATCTTTAATGATTCGTTAATTATCGAAACCTATTTTAAGTATTTATGATAAATAATAGATAATATGTGTATAACCTAAATATATTATATTTAATTATTTTATTTTCCTTAATTCAAACTCATACTACTAATATTCCTAGCTCTATCATGAAATTTGGGCTCGATTAGACAACTTACATGATTGGCTTAATTTTAACAATTCTTTCTGAATTGACCAACTTTGAGTTTATAGCCTATTTTTGTAGGGTCTCAAACTCTACCCCTCTTAGAAATAGTTTTGTCTTGAAAACTACTACATTCCAAATCTTTCCTTAGAATGAGATATACATATTCTTAAAGTTTCAATTTATTTCGTATCTTCTAAATTATCTTCTTATTGGGCTTCTAAATCATCTTCTTGTTAAGATTTTGAATCCCCCTCTAATTGAGCTTTTGATTTGACTTCTTCATTTATCTTTCAAAATTTTCTATTCCTTATATTCTATACTTGACTTTAGCCGTTCCATCATTGCAATCTTCCAATCACATTAGTCAATCCATCTTACAACCCAGTAGCATAACTATTTAAATAATCCAACTGATCTAGCCTTTATTTTATTCTTTGTGCTATCCATTGTTAAGTTTTACCTAAGAGCAATAAGAGCAGTGATCCACCATAGCCTATACAATACCAATCTTTTTTTTTTTTTCCACTCACACTTCTTTACTCATAATGGCTATGTTGTTGCCATAGTTTTTCATTTGTTTCTTCATATCACTTAGCACAAGCTCACAAGAAATAAATTTAGCAAATCTTGACTTTTCTCTATCTCAAATTCAAATGAGATGGTTAACAATTTGGATCAACTCAACTTGACTCACTAAGAACAAATGCGACTCTTGATCAATCGACTCATTAAGAGAAGATATATTGATAAGAACTTATTGCTTGATAAGACTTGACATGATATGATACATTTTTGTAGTTAGCATGACAAGGGACTCAACAAATTAGAAATTGATTGTCTTAAATTTGCCAATCCTCTATTGGACTACCTATTGCAATTATCTATATGAAGTATAATATTGCCTCATATCTCCCTTATACATCTAGTTACATTAATGGATCTTCTTTCCTAGTAGTGATTATCAGTTATTTCCACTTAATCACTACTTTAATATTTTTCAGTATCCACAAAAATTCCCTCCTTATATATAACTTTTTTAAGGAAAGAAATATTATCTGATCTAGAAATTACACTTCCGCAATTTAGCATACTACTTATCTTTGCTTTAACTTCTATAATGTCATCCACAAATGCTCCATATATTCTTCCTTAATTGGTGAGCAAATCAAAGTATTATTGATAAATATCACAAGAAGTTTCTTCATATACAACATATATGTGATTCTCTAATTTTGCAAATACAACTAGTGCCTTGCTAATCAAAAGGCATCACTAGGAATTTATGGCATCTATATCATACCTTAGATATAGTTTTAGTTATTTTCTTTTGATGTAATCCGAAATTGATAACATCCCAACTTGAAATCGTTTCAGGAAAGCACAGTCACTTCTTATAATTAATCAAACAATTCCTAAATTCAAAGTTATACTTATTTTGAATAGTCACTTTATCCATCACCCCATCTTTATAGTGCTATGTATATTTTTCTTTCAATAACATAGGTGTCCTTCACAAAGGATTACTTACATGTATAAATCCCTTTTCTAATAGTTCTTCAAAGTCAATCCTTTAACTTCCAAGGTCCCATCTGCAACGCCTAATACAAGATTTCAGCTATAGGTTTGGTTCTTGGCTAACTTAGTCATAAAGTTCAATTTTTAAGATAAAGTTACACCAAACAAGTCTTCAGAATTACATTCGGACATTCACACACTTCTAGCAGATCCTGATACACTATGCTAAGGAAGGACAAGATCAGTTGTATTTGAGGAGATGAGTCCAAACTCATAAGAAGCTTGAAAATGAAGATGGAATGCATATGAATAAGCAAAACCTACAATTAGCTCCCAAAATATGATGCACCAAGGAACCAATGAAGACTCATTAATCAACTCGATATGATGCATGAGCTAATTCAGTAAGGGTAACACTTAGCTTAAGGGTTAAGATAAGAGAAAAGGGAGGTAAGCTTCCAAGAAAGCAAGCACTTAGTATATTTAAAAATGAGATAATGCAAATCATTCTTGTGGCTACAAAATACAATTGTATTTATACCCAAAAATCTAGGGTAACCTACTAAATATGGAAAAGACTAAAGGGTAATGTTCAAAATAAGTAAAATACAAAGAATGTTAAAGGGTATAAATGAAAAATCAAGAAAACATTTGATTTATGTAGCAGATTCCATCACATGGGTGCTCGAACACGTTGCCGGTAGCTAAAGGCAGGCTTTTGGTGGAAATAGAAAAAAAGTATGATCAACTTAACTATTAATGAGTTGAGCTGAGCTATAAACTCTTCCGAGATGAATTTACCTTAGACATGCTCTAAACCGCTAGAAGACAAGTCGGCTGAGCTAGTATGCAGGTGTGCCAAGCTATCAACTAAGCACTCCTTAAGTCAGAACTTTGAGACAATTGTTAGGCATAGAAAGGTTCAACTCGAAATGGCAACAGGTCGGTAGGTTAGAGTACCTCGAACTCTTCCTACACAAGGCAATAAAGGAGAATGCATTTACCTAAATTCTTAAAACCTCGAGCTCAAGCTTAGGTCAAGGGTTTGATGGTCCAATTCTTATCATTTCCTCCAAGATAATTGGGATTTGGGTTTAAATCCAATTGGTCCTCATACTGTTCTTCATCTAGTCGATAGGGGCTAAGGTCGACAATATTGAACACATTGAGCACTAAAGTCTTCGAGCAACTCAACTTGATAGGCGTTATTGTTGATCCTCTCAATTATCTTGAATGGTCCTACAATTTGGGTAGATAACTTATTCTTCCTCTTGTTGGGGAACCTCTCTTTGCTTAAGTGTAACCATACTTGATCGCTAGGCTGAAATTGCTTGGCCTTCTTTCCTTTTCCTCTCTCCTTCAACTTTTTGGCAACTCGACCAATGTAATGAGCAACTTTCTGGAATATTTATTAGAAGGAATGAACTCTAATTCTTACTTTAAGGTCTTCTTGGTCGAGTGATGGCATTGGGGTGTAATCAAGGGGAAGTTTAAGGTTGAAGTCGTAAACAACCTCAAATGGTACATGTCTAGTGGTAGCGAGCACTGTTATGATGTAAGCAAATTCCACTACTAGTAGGCATATATCCTAATTGGCTAAATTCTTTCTTACTGCAACTCAAAACAATGAACCCAAGGTGCGATTGATGACCTCTATCTAACCATCAGTTTAGGGATGGCAAGAAGTGTTGAAAAGTGACTTTGTTTCCATATGATGCTAGAGAGTTTTCCAGAAGTGGCTCAAGAATTTTGTATCTTGATCTGATAACACACTCCTCAATACTCTATGCAAGTGACCGATTTCTAACAAAAACCAAGAAGCAATAGCCAAAACATCAATAGTTTTGGTACAAGGCATGAAGTGTGCCATGTTACTAAATCTATCCACAACGACTATCATAGTCTTTACCTTAAGCAGTTTGGGATAGTCTAAGGACAAATTCCATGCTAAAATTAGCCCAAAGTTTGGTCAGGATGAGTAGAGGTATAGCTCTTCCCTACTCAGCTCAACTCTTTACTCTCTTATAGATCACACAATTCTCTACAATACGGTGCATATCACACCTCATTTTAAGTCAAAGATCCTTACATTCAGTAGTTCGTACGTCTTCTTCTCTCCAAAAAGTCCACTTGAGTGAGCTTCTTGTACTAGTAGCTCTCTTAAAGAACAGGTTGGCACACACAACTTGTCACCTCGGAATAGATATTTGCGCTCTACATGATAATCATCTTCTATCCTTCCCTCCTTACATGGGACCAAAATGGGGGTCTTAAGGATATTATTCTTTTATGCTCATAAATCTTAGAAGTCAAATCTAGAGTTTAGTAAGAAGAACATGTCTTCTTGACAGGGGATCAGTAACCACATTAGTCTTGCCTTACATATACTTAATCACAAAATTGAATCCTTCGAAAAATTGAACCCATCAAGCTTGCCTCTTTCATAGCTAGTTTGACTTCGAAGATTACTTAGAGACTCATGATTAGTATAAATGACACATTCTCTTGGCAGAAGGTAATGTTGCTACACTTAGAGTGCTTGGATTAGCGCAAAGAGTTCCTTGTCATATACAAAGTAATTCAATTGGGGTCCTCTCAACTTCTTGCTATGGTATGCAACAAGTCGACCTTCTTACATTAGCACAATTCCTATTCCAACTCCTAATGCATCACACTCAAGCTCAAGCACCTTCTTTAAGTCAGGTAGAACTAAGATTAGGGTAAATGTTAACCTTTCTTTCACCTCAACAAAACTTCACTCCTATTTCTCTCCCCTTTTGAATTCCATATTCTTCTTTGAGAACTCAGTGAGAGGTGCAACAATGGTATTAAAATTTTTTATGAAGCGGCGTGTAAAAGGAAGGTAATCCATGGAAGCTTCTCTCCTCGGCACATGTGGTTAGGGTCGACCATTCAACAATAGCTAGTTTATTCTCATCATCGACTTGTAGGCCTCCTCCACTCATTATATATCCAAGGAAGATCGCTTCTTCCTAGCAAAAACAACACTTCCTTAAATTTTCTAAGAGCCTTTCAGCTCGAAGTACATCAAACACAACTTAAAGATAGTCAGCATGAGTCGATAGGTCAACATTGTACACAAGGATATCATCAAAGTAGACCACAACAAACTTTCTGATCAAATTTCTCAATATATGATTCATCAACCTCATGAAAATGCTAGTGGTGTTTTATAGGCTAAAGGGCATTACCATCCATTCCTATAGACCATGTCAGGTTTTGAATGCAGTCTTCCACTCATCTCTTTACCTCATACCAATCTAGTGGATACTTGACTTCTGATCGATCTTGTTGAAAATCTTATCACCACTCAATTCATCCAGCATATCATCTATCCTTAGAATGGGATACTTGTACTTGATCGTAATTTTGTTAACAACTCTACTATCCATACACATATGGTAAGTACCATCTTTCTTTGGTACGAGTAATGTAGGTACAACATAAGGGTTGAGACTATCTTGCATGTATCCTTTTTCCAATAGCTCGTCGACTTGTCTTTAGAGCTCAACAGCTTGCTTAGGTTTCATTCAATAAGTAAGCTTATTCGATAGAGCAACATTAGTTATCAAGCCAATGTAGTGCTCAATTCCTCGGAAAGGGGGCAATACTTCAAGCAATTATTTGGAGAATAGGTTCACATACTCATCCAACATTTCTCGAACTTCTTTAGGTAGTACAACTTGCTCCTTTAATTCCAACAGTTTTCTAATTAGTATAAAGGTTGGCACATTAGATTGAATGGCCTCTCAAAGCTCAAATCGGCTGAGTACCAATGCCTTCTTAGATATTTAGGCTCGTTTGGCCTATAACTTGCTCACTTGGCTCAAGGTCATAGGTTTAAGGTAATCTTCTTCATGTCCTTCTTGAATGTATATGTATTCCTAAATCCATCATAAATAACCCTTCAATCAAATAACCATTGTTGGCCCAACAACACAAGTTATGTATACATGGGTGGCACACCACAAAGGATTTGGTCGAAATAATGTCCAATTAAGATTGACAACAGTACTTGTTGAGTGACATGTAGTGCTTCTTTCTCATTTAACTAATGTAGTTTATTAGGTCTTGATGTGATATGGTTAGCAACTTGCGGTAGCCTAACAACACATGTGATGTGCATATGGGTGGCACATCACAAAGGATCTCGTCAAAATAATGTCCAATTGAGATCAACGACAGTACTTGCTAAGTGACATTCAATACTCCCTTCTCATTTAGCCAATGTAGTTTATAAGGTCTTGGATGTGATATGGGCGGTAACTTGAGTTTTTGAGCTAAGTTAGCAAAAGCAACATTAGTATAGCTCTTACTTCCTACAATGAGTGCACAAACTCATTCACCTTGTAGGTGATGTGAAACAAATTATATCGTTGCTCTTCCTTAGCAGATGGTTCAATGCTGAGAGTTCATTGGATGACTAATGTTAGCTTGTCTAGGTCATCAACATACATGTTTTCTTCTACAAGTCCTTTATTTTCCCCCTCAACTTCCTCTTTCAACTCTACCTTTTCTTAAGGCTCTTCATCAATACTGTCTACTTTACAAAAAAAGATACAACTACTACTTGCTATATTTTCCACAGCTAAAAAAAAAGTATAATAGAGTGCCTCACAACAACTACTACAGAAACAAACTACCTTTTCTAACACTTACTTAAATGCTTACAACTAACTCGAACACAACTTCAACAACTATCTTACTACTCAACATGTTCAAAACACAAATGGTGGTCAAAGTAACAACATAGTACAACAATAACTTACTCAAGACAAACCTCTTCTCCGATATCAAGATGATACAACGTGCCGAGAAAGGACAAGGTTGGCCATATTTAAGTAAATGAGTCTAAACTCACAGAAAGCTCGAAAATGAAGATAGAAAGCGCTTAAATAAGCAAAACCCATGATCAGCTCTCAGGATATGATGCATTAAGGAACCGAAGACTTACTACCTAACTTAATATGACACACGAGCTAATTCAGTAAGGGTACATGCTACCTAGCCTTACTTAAGGTTTAGGATAAGAGTAAAAGGGAGGTAAGCTTCTAAGAAAAAAAAGACTTAGTATATTCAACAACAAGATAATGCAAATCATTCTTGCGGCTACAAAATACAATTGTATTTATACCCGAAAATCTAGGGCAACCTACTAAATATAGAATAGATAAAGGTGTAATGTCTAAAATAAGTAAAATACATGGAATGTTGAAGGGTATAAATGAAAAATCAAGAAAACATTTGATTTATGTAGTAAATTCCATCACGTGGGTGCTCTGATACATGGCTAGTAGCTAGAAGTGGGCTTTTGGCAAAAACAAACAAAAGAGTACGGTCAACCTAACTATTGCCAAGCTAAGCTACAGACTCTTCTAAGGTTAATTTAGCTTGGACATGCTCTAAACAACTCAAAGACATGTTGACGAAGCTAGTGGGTAGGTGTGTGAAGCTGTCAGCTAAGCACCCTTCATGTCAACACTTTGAGACAATTGTTAGGTATGGAAAAGTTCAACTCAGAAATGGTAGTAGGTCGATGGGTTAGAGTAGCTCAGACTCTTCCTACGTAGGTTGGTAAAGGAGAATGTATCTCATTAAATTATGAAGACCTCGAGCTCTAGCTTAAGTCAAGGATCTAATTGTCTGATCCCTATTGAATCTAGTACTGTTGATAGTTTCCTCAATTTCTCACTTGCAATTATCCACTAAACTTCTAATCACCTACAACCATCTTTATTTCTTTTATTCTATTACATACTTCAATAAGGACTAACTTTAACCTACTTTTACTATCTTTTTCTTGAATTCCACTTTAACCATAGTTTGTAACTTTTTCGAGTTAGTATCCTTCCTTTAGTGAAAGCTTTAACATGATAGATAAAAGTAATCCTAATCACCTTAATTCTTTTTTTACTTACATCTTTGGACTTGCAAAGAATGAGCACCTTAATATCAATGTTGCAATTAAAATTCATGCTTTCACCTACTAAAGTGTATATACTATTCTTGTGGTTATTAATTGATTTCTCTTATTTGTAGAATTTGAGATCCAATTCATTTAATTCAACTTATACTTCAATTGTTTCAAAAAATAAGAGATATAGGTACGTACTCATCGTATGTCCTTCATTAATTTCCTTTCTAACTCCTAAGATCTATTTAGAGTCATCTTAATAGTATCCTCTTATCTAATCAACAAAAATCCTATTCGTCATCCTCTATATTCTCCATAGCAAATATCCAAACAACTGTAGTAGTACTATTGTGTTCTCTAATATCTCTAGTTTTTTTTTCTTTTCGTTTTTTTGATTAATTTATCTCTAGATCGTTCTTAAGAGAACATCTACTCTTTCAATACTAATAACTCTTAACTAACTCCATTGTCAAACCTTTATGAATTCTATGGTTTCTATCTCCACAGTTAGGATATTTCTTCCTTAAGTTAAACATAATGCCTAAGGTAATAACATACTTTCACTTTCTTAAAACTCATGGCTGATCTCCTATGAAGTAATCCTTCCTTTAATCTTCCAACTCTCAAGTTTTACATAACTCATACTATTAGTTTCTGTAAGAACATTCCATAAGTCAATTTTTTATACTTCAAAATTCCAAAAGTTCAAAGCTTCTTGCTTCTTGACTAACAAATGGTTAGCCCAAGCAACTTATCCATCCTGCCCTATAAACATCATGCTTATTTAGTGAATTCAGATAACTTTTCAATCTCTTGAGGTCCATACTCTTTCTACTCCACTTCTTGAGACTTTCTATCCCCATTATTTCTTCCCATAACAAGATACTAGCTCACTATACTTTGCTATCATATTATATTAAGTATACAAATGAGTAATCAAAATTCACTTCTTGGTAGGGGTATATCCCATCGAGATCGATCTTAGGATAGCAAAGAAAATTTTGATAGAGAGTCTTGATCCTCTTCAAACTTTTTGCTATAAATTTCCATTTCCACCGTTAATCATTACTCTTCTCATTACTAGTATCTTATGTTGCCTACATTCATATCCACTCATAAGTTTGTCAACTTTCTTATCTCATTCCCATATACCATTTAACAATTGATAGTCCCTTACAACTGGACATAAGCACCACATGATATTATCATTTTATTTGCCTCAACATAATAGAAAGATCCTATTATCCAATTTATACTTGCTTTAATTCACTTTCACTTTGCTTATAAACTTTAGGGAAGTAAGCCTTGATTTGTTATTCATTTGATTAAGGGTTAAAGGATTCATATCCTGATTATAACATCATTTTACATTAAACATTATAGATTCCGCAACCATCTGTACATACAAAGGACTCATAAGACTAAACACCAAAGCACATCTGATTCTTTTACACCCTTAATTACCAAATAGATAAAATGTTTACAGCATATGCATATAACCAAAAGATATACATTCATCAAAATTACAACAATATACATCTGATTCTTTTACACCTCTAACTACCAAATAGATGCACATTCATCTCGGTAAGGGTGATGCCGAGCAAGTGGTCGGTTCGAACATGAGTAAGTAAGCGTACGAGGTTTGGTAGATGTTTCGGCATTCTACAATTTAGCATACAATCTCCAAGAGATGGGAGGTTATTCAGCTTGGCATGCAAAGTGGCTTGACAAAGGGATACTTGGCTTCAGCAGGAGTCGGTTGGAGCAGGAGGATTCGCCTTACTAACCTCTCTAGTCCTCGAGCTCAGCTGTGGGTCAAAAGGTTAGTAGCCTAATTCCTATCATTCCCTCTAAGTTGATTTGGATTTAGGATCAAATCTGAATGGTCTTCGATTAGTCTATATCAAGGTGACATAGACTGAGGTTGGAAATATTAAAGGTGCTAGGAGCTTCATAGTCTTCGGGCAGCTCCAACTTGTAGGCATTGTCATCAATCTACTGGAGGATTCTGAAAAGTCACTTAGCTGTTGCAAATAACATGTTCCTCCTCTTGCTATGAAACCTTTTCTTGCTAAGGTGTAACCACACCAAGTCTCCTGGCTAGAATTGTTTAGCCATCCTACCCTTGGCCTTCTCTTGCATTCTTCTAGCAGCTTAGTCGATTTGCTAAGTGACTTTGTTGTAGATGTGTTGAAGGGGGCTATGTTCGGGCTCTCGCATCAAGGCCTTCTTGCTCAGATACAGGGACAAGGGTGTTATAGAGGGGTAACTTAGGATTGAAACCATAAACAACTTCTAAGGGGGTGTGCTTGGTGATGTCATGTACTATTTGGTTGTAAGTGAATTCAAACACTAGTAAAGTAATAAGTAGACATCCCAATCAGCCAAGTTCTTTCCTATTATAGCTTGGAGCAGTGATCCCAAGGTACGGTTGACTACCTCTATCTAACCATTGGTTTCAAGGTGATAGAAAGTGTTGAATAGTAGTTTAGTTCCCATCCGCTGCCATAGAGTTCTCTAAAAATGGCTTAAAAACTTTGAGTCTCTATTTGACACTACACTTCTCGGCATGCCTTATAGCTAAACAATTTCCTATAAAAAAAGAGAAGCAATAACCGAAGCATGGTTAGTCTTAAAACAAGGTACAAAGTGTGCCATCTTGCTGAACTTATCCATGATAACCATTACGAAATCTTTTCCTCGAGTAGTTCATGGTAATCTAAGAACAAAGTCCATGCTCAATTTAGTCCATGGTTTCATTGGAACAGGCAAAGGCATTGTTGCTTTCCCTTGGTTGGCTTAGCATTTAGCCCTCTTATACACGATATAGCCTTTTACAGCTTAGTGCACATCATGCCTCATTCTCAACTAGAAGAAAAGACCATTCAATAGTTCATAGGTCCTTCTCTCCCTAAAATGCCGGGCGAGTCCTCTACTATAGGCTTCCCTAATCAATAATTCCCTTCACAATTTGCCTCCTTGGAACAAGTATCCATCTTCCACATGATTCTCGTGTAAACTCTATAAATTTAACCTTCTAAACATGGTGTCGAACTCGAGTATCGTAGATATTTCCTTAAGTCAACAAGATCACATAAAATAAAAACCAACTAAAATTTTAAACTCGAAACTTAGTTAAAACTACGAACTCTAAGTTACTCAAAACTTTAAACCCTAAAACAATTAAGGACTTATAACCCTAAGCAACTAATTGATAATTTAATTTAAATAATTTTATTCAAACTCTAGAAATTTTCATAATTTTATAAAAATTAAATCATAACATACAAATCAATTTAAGAAACAAACTCCAAAAGAACTTCATATAAGACAATCTTCTTATCTTCATGCATAAGACTTATGCACGTAAATAAGTAAACCAAGTAATCACCCTAAATAACTTATCAATTGAAAGTTAGAATCATTTATCAATTGATAACTTATCAAAAACTAGTGATAAGACACTTTCCTTATCATCCCTTCACTTGTATTACATATGAACAAGTTATCACATTATTTTATGTGTTCAACTTTTAATTAAGTGATAAAACAACTCAATACCCAAAGAGGACACCTTATGGCTAGTTGGGAAGAGAGCCTAAGGGAGGTCATTCCTTGTCAACTTTCAATTACTCAATTGTCTTACACACCTACTACTCACTCCTTAATGCTTACATCATCTAGTCTTGTCAAAAGTTGGCATTTGTGCATACTAAAAGATAACTAATTAAAGCTTCTTGCACACACTTCTCCTCTCATTCAAAAATCTACTACTCTCTCCCTCTTTTACTCTCATTTTTACTGCCTTTTCTCTCACTTTAAACACAAATCAAAAGAAGAAACCTAACCCCACAAAACCCCATATTGCCACCACCCTTTTTGGTTCATAACTCACGGCACAAAAGCTTGATTTTGTTGCCTCCTTTTGTCAATTTCACAAACCACTTTTAGGAACTTTAAAATATCCTCAAAACCCCACTTCAAAGATCAAGACTCTAGTTTCAAAAGAACTTACAAGAAAAGGAAGGAAGACAATGAGCTAAGAGAATACTTAGTTGCACCACCACCTTATTTTCGCTTTGAGGATGAGTAAGTTATTTCTTTGTGTTAGTGGTTTAGTGTTACATGTTAGGAGACCATGTTTTCATGAAAATATTAGCATGATCATAAGATGATAAAATAGCTAGACCACCTTAAGAAGTAAGCTTGTGAACCCCTTTACATGAAAGTTAAA
Organism: Lumnitzera littorea; assembly: GCA_024138015.1. Classification (NCBI taxonomy): domain Eukaryota; kingdom Viridiplantae; phylum Streptophyta; class Magnoliopsida; order Myrtales; family Combretaceae; genus Lumnitzera; species Lumnitzera littorea. The sequence goes on along the minus strand of JAMXBB010000006.1, from coordinate 44,709,661 downwards.
ATATGAGCATGCTAAGTTGGTGTTATGTAAAGATATATGTTTAACACTTAGAATAGAAGATTTTAAGTTAAGAAAACCATGAAATGTGTACATGAACAAAGACACATCATGCTGGACGTAGAGTGTATGTGAGTCATTTAGATGTTATTTCCATTCCTATTAAGTTAAAGATGCTAAAACCTAGCCTTAGGTAAAGGAAAATCTATTACATGAAGCTTTTATGAAGAAACCGACCTCGTGAGAAATGAACTATGACATGGAAGTTGCGATAAGTATGAGATCTACTATTTTCATGAAAAGTATGAGCTAAATAATCATCCCATGGAAGAGAATTTAAGTTAAAATTTGAATATAATTAACCTAGGTTCATGATCTAACCCTTAAACATAAGGAAATGATAAAACAAGTTGAAAAACCAAGTGAGAACCCCTTGGATTCATCACGACCAGATCTGGAACATAAGTAAAAACCACTTAAAAATATGATAACACCAAGTGAACAAAGTGAAAAGATCAATCAAAGTAAGTATAGCAAGTATACAAAGCTTAAAACTCAAAACCGAGCCTAAAACTCTCAAAACAAGCTTAGAACTCTAAGTTGGGCTTTCATTAAAATTCTGACCAGCACTTTAAAATATTAAGAAAGGTTGTTTTGAAGCCCATAAGAAGTCCACCTAAGACTCCATAAGCCTAACAAAGTCGCTAACTTTAGTTTGAACAAAAAACAAGCCAATTTGATAACTTAAGCCCACATAAAAGCCCAAAGAGTTATTGTTAGCACCAAGAGTGTAAACCAAAGTTGAAAGCCTAACCTTAAGGAGAATTTTAAGTTTGGAATAAAGTCCTAAGCCCAAGCTCAAATAATTTTCCAAGTTACCAAAAAGCCCATTAATCAAACAAAGCCCTAAAGCACTTCAAATCATAAGGATCGCTACTGTTCTGACCTATGGGTAGATTGTATGCCTCATCACGAAAATATAACCTCATCACATTAAAGTACACTCGAAAACAATGAAGATTGACTATAAGATTATAAAAATCGCATTTAAAACGAGAAAATTATATGTGATTGAACTTTTAAGAAAACTGGGAAAAATTATGAAACCAAGTCAAAAGTATAGCTTAAAGGGTTTTAGCTTAGTTTTCTAAGTTTTATTTCAAATCCTTATAGTATCATATTTGCAATGTCTAGGGGACCTAGCTTTTGAAGATGACCTAACCCCAGACTGTTTTAATTGACCCATATGGTTGAGTGAGTAAATTCTCGATGACTCTTTACTTGATTTTGCTTGTAGAATAGATGCACCTAAACTTATATATATATAAATTTGGATGCTTGTGAGATATGGAAAATGCATGTGTATGAATTTGTGAACTGAATGCTATGGCTTGTTAATTATATAATAATGGAAATTGTTGTGATAATTTATACTTGCAAGTGTATGGAATAAAATTGTCTGATCACCTTGAAAAATCGGATTAACGATCTATATGATTAAGAAATAAGATGAATCATATATTCCCCATAATTGCATTTGGATAACACTGACTACCACTTCACGTAGAAGATAGGAAGGGACTTACAAGAGGACGAGCCTCCTACAAAATTGGGCACTAATTATGTCATCATTTTTATTGAGTCTCTATCCTAAGCTGATGGGCTTACTAAGTGTCGGGAGACGCTAACCGTCGGCGAAGGGTCGAGTCTTGTGACTTCTGCTTAGGGTAGTCTTGTGATTTCTGCTTAGGGTGTGTGTTTATAGATTGCGAAGGTCACCACACCGCTAGACTTAGGATTTTAAAAATATGATTTGTTTTTTGGTAAAGAAAGTCTATACATATACATATATATATATAGTTTTGTTTTAGCTTAAGCATAATAGTGCAAATGTAATAAAACCCAAGGTCTAGATCCAAAATTTTGGTTTAAGTCGGTTAATTGTCTCCAAACCCCAACTACAAGGGGGCGTAATTCTGAGTTGTATGTAATTCCTAGGCCATTGCATGCATTGTTTGGCATACTGATTGTTCATGCATTCATATGATTGTGTATCTAATAAATTTCTATCATGTGGTATTGATAAGGGTAATTATCTCACTAAGCATAAGCTTACACCCCAACGGTTCTTTTCCTTGCAGGTTGATCAATAGTTAGGACAGGGATAGGAACCGAGTGCAGAGTGCTACCATTGAATAAGTATGATGAAAAGCTTGTGTAGTTAATTCGGAATGCTCCGGAAAACGGCTAATATCTCAATTAAGTTTAGTATCTTTAGTAAGTTTAGAATTTTCTAGAATTGTCTATCTTATTTCACTATTTTGGTAGGGGATACCGATTCTCTACGATTCTGAGGAATTGTGGAAAAATGGATATCCATAATTATTTATATTATATAATGAGTCAATGAACTAAAATTGAAGACCCTAGCGAATAACGATTTAAAATCTTGCAATCTCTGATTTGCAAGGCAATTTTCTTATCATAGGTGCCCACGTGATGTGAAAATTCTAGGCAATACTATTAGGCCCCTCCTAGGGTCGTTATAACTCGTCTACAGTCCTTCCATCTATACAACGTGTAAGTATAAGTCTAAAGTGTAGATCCCCAACGTATTATTCTTTAATGCTTGTAAACACAAACAATCTCATCTACAGTTTGATAAGGAGCGCATGTCTTCTCAAAAGAGCATTTACAACTACGTTGCTCTTTCCTTGTTTGTATTTTATTACAAAACGAAATCCTTCAAGGAATTCGACCTATCTTGCCTGTCGCTTCAACAACTTTGTCTAACTTCGGAGGTGCCTCAGGGATCTAAAATTACGTTGCTCTTTCCTTGTTTGTATTTTATTATAAAACTAAATCCTTCAAGGAATTCAACCTATCTTGCATGCCGCTTCGACAACTTTGTCTAACTTCAAAGGTGCCTTAAGGACTCATGGTCAGTATAAATGACAAATTCTCTCAATAGTAGATAATGTTGCCATACTTATAATGCTTTGATTAGCATCAAGAGTTCTTTGTCATATACAGAGTAGTTTAGTTGAGGTCTTTTGAGCTTCTTACTGTAGTAGACAATTGGTCAGTCTTCCTGCATTAGGACATCACCTATCCCAATGCTTAACGTGTCACATTCCAATTCAAATACCTTCTTAAAGTTAGGTAAAACAAGTATAGGGGCGGAAGTCAACTTTTCTTTCACTTCGGCAAAACTTCTCTCTTCCTTTTCTCCCCATTTAAAGTTAGTGTTCTTCTTTGTCAGCTCAGTAACAGGTGTAGCAAGGGTGCTAATATTCCTTATAAATCTTCTGTAAAAGGAAGCCAGTCCATGGAAACTTCTCACTTTGGCACAAGTAGTTGGAGTTAGCCACTCGAGATGATTGTTCAGATCTTCTCGTCATCCGCTCATAAGCTTCCTCCACTTACTACATAGCCTAAGAATACTACTTCCCCCTAGCAAAGGCAACATCTCTTAAGGTTGCCAAATAATCTCTCATTAAGGAGGATATTCAGCACAGTACGGAGATGTTTGCAATGGCTCGACATGTCAGCATTATACAATAGGATGTCATCAAAGTACACCATGACACACCTCCCCATTAGATTTCTTAGCATGTAGTTCATCAGTGGCGTGAAAATGCTCAAGGCATTTGACAAGCCAAATGGCATGACATCACTCATAGAGTCCATGCCAAGTATTGAACATAGTTTTCCACTCATCTCCCTGCCTCATGCGAATTTAATGGTAGTCAAACTTCAAATCAATCTTGCTAAAGATCTTAGCCCCACTTGATTTATCCAGCATGTCTTCCAACCTGGGAATATAATACCTGTATTTGATCATTATCTTGTTTACCGCTCAACTGTCAACATACATTCGCTAGGTACTATTCTTTTTCAGCACTAAAAGTGCAAGAATAATACAAAGGCTAAGACTTTCCCTAATATATCCTCTCTCCAATAGTTCATTGAGTTGTTGTTGGAGCTTAGAAGCCTATTCAGGACTCATCAAATAGGCTGGCTTATTCGATAAGGCAGTACCGGGTATTAAGTCAATGCATATTCTATGCCTCGGATTGGGGGTAACCCATTGAACAACTGTTCTGGGAATTGATCAGCATATTCGTCTAGCAACTCTCTTATCTTCATAAGTAGTTCACCTCGCTCCTTCAATTCTAACAGGCGTTTGACCAACATGAGGGTCGACTCAGTAGCATTGATGGCCTCTTGGAGCTTAGCTCTACTCATTATCAGAGCTTTCTTCGATCTACGAGCAAGTTTTGCTTGCAGTTTGCTAACTTCTCCAGACGGCATCGAGTTCAGCATGATCTTCCTACCATCATTATCAAACACATACGTATTCCCATATCCGTCATGGATAACTCTTCTATCAAACAGCCATGGTTGATCGAGCAACACGTGTGAAGCCTACATAGGCAGCATATTGCAAAGAATCTTGTTAGAGTAATTTTCGATAGTGATTAGCAGTATTACTTACCGAGTGACATGCAATGCTCCATTCTCACTCAGCTAATGCAACTTGTACAGCCTTAAATGCATGGTAGTCGGCAACTTCAACCCTATGACCAAATCAGTAAATGCTACATTGGTGCAACTTCTACTATCTACAATTTGCGTACTCACTTAATCATTCACCCTACAGGTGGTATGAAATAAGTTCTCCCTCTACTCCTCCTCGCATAACAGTTCCAAGTTCATTGCTCGTCAGACAACCAAGATCAATTGATCTATGTCCTTGACAAACACATCCTCCTCAATCAATTCATTATCATAAGAAACTTCTTTCTCAGTAATGCTCTCCTCTTTAGGTTCCTTATCAATACTCTCTACTTCCAGCTTTAGGATGTCTCCCTTGATGACCATAGTTCTTCAATTCGGGCACTGAACAGCCATATGTCTAAACCCTTTGCACTTAAAGCACTTGATCTAGTTTGTTTTCCAACCAAATCCTTACCCTTTCTCATACGTTCGGGTCAATACGTCACTGTCAAGTCAGCCCTTCTATTCGGCTTAAACATCCACCTTTCGAATCAGCTAGGTACTTGATTGAGCTCAATGACTACCTCATCCTGGTCGGCTAGTCAATAGTCTGGTCAATACTCGGCTTCTTTTTTGCCTCTCTACCCATTGAGCTATTCGAATGGCTTCATCCATTGTAGTCACTCATTGGAGTTCCATGATGTCTTGAATGCTACCTCTTAATCTAGTAAGGAGCCTAGAGATTATTCGTAATGGTGGTTCCTCCGCTTCACAGTAGATCATAAGCATTTGAAATTCTTGGACATACTCGTCAACAGATTAGCCTCTTTATCTCAGCTCCTAAAGCCGAATAAAAGTATCTTGCAGATAAGTATCCAGCACAAATCTGTTTTTGAGTATCTTCTTTATCTCAGGCCAAGTATTAATCTTTCTATATCCTTCTCGTCTCCTCATAGCTTGGGAAGTCTTCCACTACATGACAGCATATCTAAAGAACTCAATAGTAGCAATTCTCACTTTCTCATAATCCTCATATTGGTAATAGTCAAACACATGCTCCACCTTCTCTTCCCACTTTAAGTATTCATCCGCACTTTCAAACTCATAGAAGCTCAAAATCCGAAGCTTTACATGGCCAGATGCTTTGAGTGCTTGAACTCACTCTTCTTCTTCATAATACTCTTCCTCATCTTCTTCTCCCATGTTTCCCAAGTCAATCGTTCACCTTACTCATCCATTTATTCATCTGCCTCAAACTTGTCAAGTTGGGTTCTAACCTCTCGTAGGTCAAGTAGCTTGTGGGGTGTTCTGCACGATTCCAACAAGTCGATAAGCCAACGCATAAACAGCTCAAGTTAAATCTACTAAGAGATTAATTACCTTATCAAGTCTCTCATCAATACTCCTAGGAGATACCCTAAGACCATTGTACATGGTGGATAACTCCACTGTTATCATCCCCAACACCAATGTTAACACTTGGTTCCATCATTTTCTTTGATAGATTTTAGTTTTCAAACTTTTGATTTGGTGTTTCAGCAAACACTTTTGCAAACCATAAATTTAACTGCCAGCAAACACAGCAGTTAAACGAATATAGTAACTTACTCTATTCTACATACACAAAACAAAATATAGACAAAACTTCGAAACAATCTCCTACAACTCAAATGAAACCTCTGCTCTAATACTAAGATAATGCATACCACGAGCAAGAACAGATAAGGCAGGTAGCAAGGATGGGTCTAAGCTTGTTGAAAGCTTGAAGAGATGATGGAGAATGCATGAAAGAATAAATATGTGAATGAAAAGTAAGCAAAAACCCAAGAAAAATTCTAAAGGATATGACACACTGATAAAACTTTCGAGGACTTACGACATAACTCGATATGACACATGAATTGGTTTGACAAGGTTACTCTCTACCTGGCCTTGCTTAAGGGTTAGGATAAAAGTGAAAAGAGAGTAAGCAAACAATGTTTACAAAAGGAAATATCAAGTGTATTAATGACACTTTGCTTATTCTAGCTACAAGTACAAGGGCATTTATACCCAATAAGTTACGACAACTTGCCTAAAAGGAAAAAAGACAAAAAGGGTATTTCCCAAAGAAGTAATATACAAAGAATACAAAGGGTAAAAATTGAATATTCAAGAAAAACAATAATTAATGTAATAGATTCTACACATGGTGGAGATGTATTGGTGATGTTGTTGGAGGATGCAGACAAAAGAGTATGATCATATTACTTGTCCGAGCAGGAGTGATTAAGGATTAGTCCAAGGTCTCTCTCTTAGCCTCTTGACAAGGGTGATGCTGAGCAAGTGGTCAACTTAGACATGAGTGAGTAAGCACGCAAGGTTTGGTAAATGTCTCGGCATCCTACAATTCGGCACACAATCTTTACGAGATGGGCAATCATTTAACTCGGCATGCAGAGTGGCTTAGCAAAGAGATACTCAACTTCAACAAGAGTTGGTTGGAGTAAGAGGATTCGCCTTGCTAACCCCTCTAGTCCTCGAGCTTAGCTATAGGTTAAAGGCTCAATAGCTTGATTCTTATTAATTCCACTTGTTGATTCAGTACTTAGCTATACTTTCTAAGGAATGTCAAGAAAAATAGTTACTTTATATACCTTATCATTATTAGACTCTTCAAATTCATTATCAACTATTACGTTACGTGCTACATTCTCATTCTGTATGAGGTTTACTTCTAGATTAGATTTCGATTATGCCTTTAATATACGTTTTGATTTATTCTCCTCCGATTGCCACTTCCAACTTTATTGCTTAGTTCATCTACCTCCATGTATGCTATAATCTACATAAATACAACTTACATATTCTCATTAGGACCATCCTCCAATTCTATTTCTAGCTCCCTTCCTTAAGTTCTCTTCTTTCTTTCTTTCTTTCTTTCTTTTTTTTTCCAAATTCTTCTTCCTTTGAATCCTACTCTACGCCATCTCAATCTTACTCTCACTTAACCATCTTGTGTTTATTTGTTATGTTTAATTGAACATCATCCTGGGGTTCTACAAAGTATTGATCCACCTTAATACTTCAGGTGCTATAAGTTTAGGGTGAGATTCATTCAATTCTAAGGGTATTATTATACCCACTCTAATTAATTCAAGAAAATATGAGAACCATTTAAAAATCCCTTGAGAGTAACATTTAAAGATATATGGTAAGCTAGTTGGAGTATGAATAGTACCACTAAGATAAGGTTTCACTCTTCTACTCTTACTAAAGAGTATCTCACTGGTATTATCTAAGATGTAATTCCTTACTTTCCAACCATCTTTACTTAAGGGTAACTATCACAGTATATCTATTATACTTAAGACCCGAATTAGTTTCCATTAATGTCGATGAGTCTCTCCAACTACGATACATCCCATCAATAGACTTATCAATAATCCCATATACGGTCTTAAACATATCCCAATCAACTATTCTGACATTAACCTTTACATCTCAACTCTGTACTAAGTAAGTGACTCTTCTCTATTTCACTTGAATTACTCCAACTAACTATCAATTCTTAACATAATCCCATAAATGGATTTAAGACAATTAATGTTTATCTTAGTTCAATGTTATAGTGACCTCTTATTCTATAATTTATAATGCAATTGTTTACTACCCACTCTCATATGCTTATATAATGTCTACTTCTTTTAATTATGACACTTCAAAGCAAGTTCATTAAAATTACATTCTAATACAAACTAAGAATTGTTACGCCCTAAAGTGGCAGAGTCGTAATAGTCCAACAGTAAAACCATCATAAGATAGAAGTTAACCTCTCAACTATTATTATAGACCTGATTTACATAAAGTATCAACAACTAACTAGCTTTGAAGTAAATAGTTCACAAAATAATGATGTTATTTTCTTATAGAAATCCAAAAAACAAGTATTAAGATTCAGTTAACCTAAGTAATATTTACATGATTCAGTAACCTAGTTTACTTTAGAATTAATTAATTTGATACTAAAAAGATTAAAAGGTAAGAGCCAATGCTTTAGAAGTGCAATTGTTCATTAGCTTTATATTCTCATTCCCGATGATCTAACAGTTACTAGCTTTAGGGTAGTTATAATGCCTCTTCCTAGTCAACACCTGCAACAACATTTATAAAGATATAAGCAATCAACCACTTGGTAAGCTAAAACGGAGACATAAGACTATATGTCAAGCACAAGTAGGGTTATCAAACAAGTATTTATAAGCAACGCAACAAATAAATTCCATCACAAGACGTTGCTCGGTCCATTATGAGATTAGAAAAATTACACCCGCTTTAATCTGAATTGGGGAGCTTCAGTGCTCTTGCAACTACTCATAACCAAACATAGGCTTGTGCAATAGAAACACTACTCCTCTGGTAACTACTTTCGAACCACTACCTTCACCTTTACCATGACCTCCTCTCCTGTTAATTAGTTCTAGTAAGGATGAAAAAAGGATCGTTATGCTCTAACACCATCTCTTTCGAAGGCATCGGTATTTAGTCAAAGAATCCTAAGCATCCCTTAGTACGTTACAATGCATGTTTGGTTACAATTTTATGTCATATATCATTAAGTCTAGTTTAAGATGATTAATCAAAATCATACAATATAAACAATTGCAAAACAAAACAGCAAGCCAGTAGTATACAATTAAATTCATAAACAAGCACACATAGGCATGCATGCAATCAAACTATCTACAGGTACAACCAAGTATAATCTTAAGTCTTTAAGTACTATGAAACAATACTCTAAAAACAGTCACGTATCGATCCCAGACTTACCTAGAGTCTTCTACTTGCTCATTAGGGTATGATTTATGGTACAACATTGTTTCTCATACCTATAATATAAATATTATTTTATTATTCATACAATTATTATATATAGGCTCTATTCTATAATACAAATTATTATCCTTAGTTTAAGGTATTATTATACTTAATTATGCTAGTTTTAAGTCTCTTATGATTATCTCCACTTTTAGCTAAGTTCTGATTTAACTTCTAATTTCACCTCTGATTTAGCTCTTGATTACACCTTATTCATAATTCTTAGAAACACCTCCTAACCTATTCTACAAAGTTTAACTAATTTTAACTCAGGTGAATATAGTCTCTGATTCGAGTTCTGATTAATAACCTAGTGCACTATTACTAACCATATTTCTAATTCAGCTTTTGAATTAGCTTCTAATCCACGCAATTTCTATACTTCCACAAAATATTCCCATAATTCAAACCAAGATCAAAATATAAGTGTAATAAATAGTCTAGCATTATTTTAGCTTGACCTACCTACACTCAATTCCATCATTTGAAGTATTTCACATTTATCACAAATATCAACACTAAGCCCTCAATATCTAAATCTAATACTCCTAACACTACAGATTTATTCTTCAACATTGTTTAATCATCATAATATACATCATAGGAGTTTTAATTATATTTAGAAAATCAGTCATTTAGTAGGATTTTTTAAGCCTAAAAATTAGATAAAAATATGGGAAATAATTTTCATGGTAATTTAATATACATCATAGGAGTTTCATAAAAAAAATTTTGTAGCCAAAACAACATCAATAAGGTTTTCGAAAATGAAAGCAAAATCAGCTTGGTTGTTGCAATTTGTTAAGTGTGATATATTTCAAGACTTAATTTAAGCAAAATAATATTTTTCTTAAAAACTAAATACAAAAATATGCCAAAATAAAATTTTTCATAATTTTTATGTTTAATTTGCTATTTTTATTACTTTAATGAAAATTAAGTGGATTTGAGGACTCACCGGCATTGCCAACATTGGTAATGGGAGTGCTGTTGGCAGCACTGGGCGTTGCCTCCTCCATTAAGTGGTGGTAGCCACTTACTCTCTGGTCTTGTTTTGGCATGTGTTCCTTTATCTAACCCTAATTACACTATATTTTGTACAATTTTCTATAAATACTAACTTAATTTTCCTTGCCCTCTCTCTATTTTTCCTATTTGCTAAAGTGATCAAATGAGCTAAGGGAAGGCTGTCTTGAATTTATAGGGAAGGATTTGGGTTGGTTGCAAATTTATCTCTAGGAAAGTGTCACTAAGGCCTTATATTTAACATCCTAATGCATGTCAAATTACCAAAATAAAGTGTTAAACCACTGTCCTAAATTTTCACACCATTTAAGATTGCAAAAGAAACTACCACATAATTTATTAGAATTTTTTATTAATTTTCTTTATTTATTTTGGTATATTTTTTAGTATATTAGGTATTTTAGATAATTTTAAGTATTTATACCAATATGTATATTTATATCTAACACAAATAAATGAAGAACACTAGGCTAAACTTAAGAAGAGGGGGTAAATTGAGTTTTAAGGACGAATTTCAATTCTTTTCGAAATTAAGCACTAAATGCAATAATGAGTATAATAGAGATAATGGTAAAACGATAATAAATGCAGAAATTAAAAGAGATAAGGATAAAGAAGATCAAGCTCGGATATAACGTAAAGTTCAAACTATCCCTTAGTCTATATAGATAGACAATGCCTCCAACCAAGGACTTTACATTATTTTATTGATTTCTCAATCCAAGCTCCAAGAGCTACACATACACAAACTTGATTGCATAAGTTTCACACTCTCAACTCTTAACACAAAACACAATCTCAACTCATAACACAAAACTCAATATCAAAGATTATTGGTGTAATGCTTTTAACTCTCAATGCTTTGTAACTACTAGCTCAACTCACAACACAAAACTCAATATCAAAGATTATTGGTGTAATGCTTTTAACTCTCAATGCTTTGTAACTACTAGCTCATAAGCACTACACTTCAAATCTCTCTAAGTATTAGCAAATTAGGGTGTAAGAAATAATGAGAATAATAGACAATAAGAACACAAATGAATATTGAAATATTGCAACAAAAGATCAGTTCTATCTTATCATTGGTCAGGTTGTTGAGCATGTATATCATTCCATTCAATTTTTCCCGTTACAGTGCATTAAATGCTCTAACGGCTAATTGAATCAGACTTACCAGCAAGCCGATAACAAATTATACTACCAGCATGAACACTAACAAGCCGGTTCCTTGATTAGAAGCACTTTCATCTCCTTATCTAGGCCACTTTACCGTCAAGCTGGTAGTGCTTTGGAACCATCAACTTGGTAGTCAAACAAATTCCCTTTGTAATCTAACTACAAGATCATTTGATCACCACTCAAAAGATTAAATTTGTTGTAAAGATAATTGATATATTTAATCATTAAGCAAATTAATCGATCTTATTCAATTACCTCAATATAATCAAATAATACTTAGTTTAAACATCTACTTGTTTTGTTCTCTTCAAAACAACATGCTTAAATATATACTTTTTTGTTTTGTTCTCATCAAAATCAAATAATAAACCCTAGGTTCAACAATAAATACTTCCAAATATTATTTAAGTTATTTTATGATTTTTAGTGTGTATATATTTTATCTCCAGTGATTCATTACTTATCAAAACATGTTTTATATGTTTTCAATAAATAACAAATAATATGCGTATAACCTAATTATATTATATTTAATTATTTCATTTTCCTAAATCTAAACTCATAGGGCACTCCTACTAAAATTCCTAGATCCGCTGTAAAATTTAAGCTTGATTGAACAATTTATACGACCGCCCTAAATTTTATATTTCTGAACTGACTAATTTTTAGTTAATAGCCTATTTTTGTAAGGTCTCATACGTAACCTTTAATTTAGGATTGTCCAATGGCCTTTTATGTCATTTTTACACCTAAACCTAAATCGTGTTTTTCCTTATGACTAATGGGCCTTCCTAAATTTTATTTAGGCTCAAAATAATTTGCTAAATTCCATAATCTGGTGGTCTATATTTCTTGTGGATAGAAACCCCCTTATTTTCGTCTTAATTGGGCTTTTTCTCTATTTTTCTAACTTTACAAATTATGGGCTTAGTTTATTTTTACATTTTTTTCCCCATATCTTAACATTGTCAAATTTGTACAACTATTTTCCCAAAGTCCTTAGGTTTGGCCATGAGCTTTAATGGCCCAAAACAACACTTTTTCAACTTATTTTCATAATATTGCTAGTTTAAGTCCTTAATATCAATTTGTCTTGATCATTCCTAGTGTATCAAGCCTTAAATCACTTCTAAATATCAATTCACATGCAAGGATATACCACAACAACAATTCAAAATATTAGCCCTAACTTACCCTACATGTGTTTCAACATGTGTGTGTGTGTGTGTGTGTGTGTATAAATGTTGTTCTTTACTATTGTGAAATCTTCGACATTATATTTATCCATTCTTTATTAACACTTGAGCGAAAGATCTAAATATCCTAAGATTCTATTACCATGACTACATTATACATGTATCTACATTTTCATCACTAGTTTTTGAGGAGAAAGAGCACTTTACTTCTAAAGACAACCTTATGTTTAAGTAAGTCGGTGTGCTTTTGCATGATCTTACATTTACAAATTATAAGCTAAATATAATAAAGTCTTGCATTATGTATTAGTGACAAGAAAAACTAGATGAGGAAGTTTGAAATCCCAATTGTCACAAAGAAAATAAAGAGGAGATATAAAGATAAGGTGAAAAATAAAAGAAGACATAGAGTTTACTCTTTGTAGAAGAGCTAAAGGCTAATTTCCAAGGGTGCTTGGTATGCTTCCAATCCTTAAATGGCTCTTTCTTATGGTTGGTTGTGGATAAAAGTATAAGTAAAAGATGTGTCGTGATGTAAGTGTAAGATAATGTTAAATAGAGTTAGAAAAATGGAAGAGATGAAGAAAGAAGTTGCATCGACCTAGCAAACAAGAGAAAGTAAGAAGGTTTGTTAACTATTGTAAGTAAAATAAGAAGTGAAATATAATTGGTAGGTTTTTGTTACATGTCTCTACCCCTCTTAAGTCAACCGAAATATGCATGGAGTTAAGGGATTGCAGGTTTCTTTTTGTGACTTCATGTAGGAGCTATCATTACTTAGGGTATGAACATTTGACTTAGGTTAACGATGGGTGATTAGGCTAAGATGCTTTAGTTAGAGCAAAGATGGTTTAAGTTGTAGTTAAGATAGAATGAGATAGTTGGAAGAATAATTTATTAAAGTTAGAATGCTTACATGTAACTACATTAATGTAGAAGGGATTATAGGGTCGTGCTAATGCAAGTGTATTACAAAAAAGAGACCTTAGCATCCTCCCCCACTTAATTCTATTGACATCCTCGACAATAAATGTTGGAGCTTGGATCTGGAAGCGGAAGTCTTCTAGTTAGCAAGGCTGATTTTCTCTCAACTAAGGGCTTGAGATCTTCTTCATTCTCCTAGCTAGTATCTTCTTCTCCTGAATCCCTCCACTTGACTAAGTACTCTGTATGTTTTTCTCTAATGGTAGGATCTTTGACCCTTTACTCTACAAGGATGTCTTCTACAACTTAACTCAAGTTGAACTTAATCTTGATGTGTGACCACTTAGACACATTGCAAGATGGTCTTCTATGTCTAAATAATATGGCTTCAAGACACTTACATGGAATACCAGATGGACCTTTAACTATGCAAGAGGCTCAACCCTGTAGGTTGCTCTTCCAATCTTTGAGATGATAGGAGTGAGACTAATATACCTCTAAATCATCCTTCTGTCCTTGTTTCGCAATGATCTAACCTATTATGGAAGAAGCTTTATGCGGACCTAATCTCTAACAGTATACTCTCTAGGTCGGTGATTCTAATCTACCCATTTCTTCATCCTCTTGGAAGTCTTCTCAAGATACGCTTTCTCTATGTTCGAACTCTACTTCTAATCTCTAGTAAACTAGTAAAGATATTAGGCATCTTCCGGTATATTGTATGGCCACCATGTAAGGTAACAATGGTTGCTGACTAGTGGTGATTTCAATAGGGCTCTTATTAGAGAAAGAGCTCCACTGGATGTTAAAATAGAATTAAGTGATATCCAGCAAGTCGACCTAATTCCTCTTATGGGCATTGACAAAGTGCTGAAGGTATTCCTCCAACAAATCTTTGAATCTCTCTGTCTACCCATCAATCTACGGATGATAGTTGGAGGTCATGTTCAATTCGAAACCTAAGAGGTGGAACAACTTTGTCCAAAACTTCCATGTGAACCTAGCGTCTTCGTTACTCATAATATTCTCGGGTACTCCCTAGAGCTTCACAACATGCTTAAAGAAAAGCTAAGCTATGTCTTTTGTATTTGAACTTTTCGTAGTAGGAATGGAGGTGGCATACTTAGAGAACCTATCAGCAACAACAAAAATAGATTAGTGTTCCCCACTTTTGGTAAAGAAGTGATAAAGTCTATAGAGATGCTCTCTCATGGGTAGGATGGCACTGGAAATGGCTCCAACAACCCTGCAATCTTCTATCTCTCAACTTTGTCTTACTGGCAAGTCAAGCAAGTCTTTATATAGCTCATTATATAAGCTAATAGTAGCCTTACTTCTATAAGCTCAATGTTCTCTATCAATCGAGATATTTAGCCCATAAAGTATCGTAGCATTCCCTTATGAGTGCCTTTCTCAAGTTGCTCACCTTCAGGACATAAAATTAGTACCACTTTGTGTAGATGAGGTCACTCTCTATCCAAAATCTGTGAGTCTTCCCTTCCTTAGTCAATCGCTTGAAATTCTTGGCCAATAGTTCTTAGCTTATATGCTACTTTATCTGCTCTTAAATTGAACTTGAGACTTAACTTACAAACTAGTGTGCAATCTACGTTAAGAAAGCTAAATTAGCTTGCTTGCTCAAAGCATCTACTACTTGATTAGTCTACCTACTATAGTACTCTATCTCCATATTAAACTCCACAAGGAACTCTTACCATCTAACTGACTTAGTAGAGAGCTTAGGTTAAGTCAATATGTAGTTAGCAGTAGAATTGTCTATCTTTATTAGAAACTTGGATCCCAACAAATCGTGTTTTAATGTCCTTAGACAATGAACAACTGCAAGTAACTCCTTCTCTTAGGCTAAGTACCTACACTCCACTTGATTCAGCTTCCTACTCTCATATACCACTAAATGGCCCTCTTACATCGATACTCCGCCTAACGCCATGTCTGAGGCATCCATATGGACTTCACAAGGTTTGCAAATGTTAAGAAGTACGAGGATTGTCTCCTTCGTCACTATATACTTCAACTCTTCAATGGTACTCTGACATTCCTCATCCCATGACCATGCTCAATCTTTCTTTAGCAAATCTATAAGGGCTACAACTCGGTAAGAATATCCCTCAACAAATCTTGTGTAGTAATTAGGGAATCTAAGGAAAGACTACAACTCTTTCACACTCTTAGCTACTAGCTAGTGCTTGATTACTTCCACCTTTGCCATATCCATTCAGATATGCCCTTCCTCAACTACATGATCTAAGAAGTTGATACGCTTATGGGTAAATGCACATTTCTCAATCTTCGCATACAAATGATTCTCCTATAATTTCTGGAAAACCATTCATAAGTGCTTTACATAGTCTTGTAATGTCCTGCTATACACAACAATGTCATCTACATAGACAACTATAAACTTATCATGATATTCACAAAATACATTATTCATTAAACTACAAAATGTTGCAGGAGCATTGGTGAGACCAAAGTGCATCATTAAGAACTCAGAAGCACCATACTAAGTTACATACATTGTCTTAAGCCTATCACCCTTAGCAATACAAACCTGATGATACTCTGAGGAAAGATCTAACTTTGTGCAGTACTTGGTCATACTCAGTTGATCAAACAAATCAACGATCAAAGGAATAAGATAATGGTTCTTCACAGTCAGCTTGTTTAGAGCCCGATAGTTAATACATAATCTTAAACTCCCATCCTGCTTCTTATAAAACAGAACGGGAGCCTCATATGGTGCTTTTGAGGATCGAATGAAGCTTGTCTCTAACAAGTTATCCAATTGCTTCTTTAACTTAACAAGTTCAGGAGGGGACATTCTATAAGGAGCTCTAACAGGTGGTTTGGCATAAGGAATCAACTCAATCTCATGGTCCATTGATTATCTAAGAGATAACTCCTTCAAGAACTTATTAGGCATCACAGACTTATATTCCTCCAAGACACTCTCTATTACCCCCGGTATCTCAGTCTTTCTTGCTACCTCCTTCTATATAAGGAAAGCCAGGAAAGTCGGCTCTTAATGTTCAAGCCCTCTCTTCAGTTAAAGTGTTGATAACATCATAGCCCTAACATTTTTTCCTTCTTTACCATGGTTGCTTAACCCGTTCCTCTGAACTAATACACAACATGATTCTCACCCATGAATAACGAAAAATCTGCTACAAGCATGAGAGCAACTCTAGCTTTTCTGAAGAAATCTATTTCAAGTACTATGCTAAAGTTGTCAAGTAGGATAGCTGTAAAGTTGAGATTTCCACTTAAATCCCCAACCTTTACCTTCACTCCTCTTACAACTCCTCAAACGGGATAGACCTTAGACTTGACAACTTGAATCTAGCCAATGTCTTCAGCAAGCACCAGTCCTAATCTTTCTGCCTCAAGTACATCGATGAAGTTATGTGTGGCACTAAAGTCTACCATAGTACTAACACTCTTGCAATTGATGTTCCACTAGACATACATCAATTCATTATCAGTCTTAGGCTTACATCACACTAAAGAACTCTTTCCAATAGCCAACAACATGTACAGTACACCCATCTGGGTTGTTTCTCATTAAAACTCCTTAACTTGTGATCTTGGAATACACTCTCTACCTTCTAAGTCATGACATTGAGTGCAGCTCTATGTAGACATTCGGTCACTTTATGCAACTCACTACACAAAAAGCATGAGAATGAAGGCTTCTTATCTCTACTGTTTGCCCCACTCTTTCTAGATTGATGAGAGTTGTAAGATTTCCTTAAACCCCCTCCAATGTTACTATTACTGCTACTTAAACATAAGGCTCCCCCATTCTTAGGTTTGCTTATCTTAACTGATTTTCCACCCTCATGCCTATCGAAACATTCTTCCCTTTATTTTCATGAGTGTAGTCAATCAAGCACTCAACTGCCGCTTATGTTGTAGCCAAGTTCATTGCCATTGCCACTTATTCCTAGTATAGGACTTCAATCCTTCCAAGAAGTAGAATAGCTTATCATCTTCAGCTATGTTCTTAATATCTAGCATCAATGTCAAGAACTTACACACATGCTTTCAGATGTCATCACTCCATCGAAGTTCCCTCAACTTCTTTCGAGTATTATACTCGACATTCTTAGGAACAAAACTAATCCCATAGCTTAGTCTTCAACTTAGCACATGTTCCCACATGTGCATTGCCATTTTGGATCTCCTTCTACTTGGTACGTCACTACAACTTAGCATCATTAATCAAGTACATTGTAACCATGGTAACCTTTGTTCTCTCATTATTTATCCTCACAGCAACAAAACACTGCTCTATATTGAATAGAAAATTCTCTAGCAACTTAGTATCCCTCACGTCAGTGAATGCCTTGGGCTTAGGCATATTTAGATGTCCTATATGAGCAATAATATGTATAGGGAAAGGGGCAAGGGTAGGAGCATTCCCACAGCCCAAGTCAAAATAGCCACTTGTACCCTCAACTCTGTAACAAACTCAATTGAGGCATAACTATTTACCCATCTTCTCAAGTCTTCAACTTGAGTACCTAGTTGCTATCTCGCATCATTAGTTAACACAAGCATTTCCTCTTTGAGCATCTGCATTATGATACCAAAAATCTTAGCTATCTCAATCATCTTACCGTTCATTTCTTAATGATTAGTCTTAACTTCAACTACTCTTATCGAAAGGGCAACCAAATCATCCATCTGCTTGGTCATACCCTGGAGAATTCCTCCAATCTATCTAGCCTCTTGCTCACTTCCTCTTGTCATGTCATGGTTGTTCTCGCTAAAATAAGCTAAGCTCTTATACCAATTATCAAGATCCGAAGCTTTCTCTAGCACACAAATGTATTGTACAGCATTTACTATCCTACCTTTACAGTTGTAAGTAAGTCTAACTAGCATACAATGCTAGCCAATAACATTTAAACTTATAAGCAACACGAACAAGATAAAAAGATAATGATAAATATATAAGGGATAAGAGCAAGAATCATAAAATGAATAGCACATTTTTATTAATTCATTTATATTACAAGGCTACAATTGTGTGTGTGCATAAGGGTTATGTCTATACAACAGGATACCTTTGGTCATGATTAATTAAAGTGGTAAGTAAGAGTTTCAATCTAGAAAAGTACTTACACCCCTGTAAAAAGCTTCATGGGCATTTTTAGGCTTGGCGAAAGGAGACATTGCAATCGTTGAAATGACACCATTCCCAAAAGGGAAACTTTCTAAAGGAAAAAAAAAGGTCCCACTTTATGTTACAATGTATACAAAAGAGTAGGGCTTTGTCAGTATAAGTATCTTATAAAAAAGGGACCTTGACACTAGGTGTGAGAGGTATAATTTTTCTCTAACTCCAAATGATTTTATTGGTTTATTATTTCAATTGATTTACTTCATTAAATTATTATTATTTATAATTATCTTTGATAATTTATTGGCAACTTTTATGCAATTTTGAGTATTTTGCGTTAGTTTTATCAAATTTGAGTTCTATTAGTATTGCAGTTAATTTTAGGGTTTTACAATACTAGGATTTAAGATTTTTATTAAGTTCAAGTTTCAATTTTTGTACATATTTATATTTAGGGTATAGGATTTTTTTACACAATTAGGGTTTTCACATTAGTCTTTAAGCTTTGAATTGTAATTTATTCAGTTTTAATAAATTTATTTGTCCTCATCAATTCTAGGAAATATCCATTACACTTGAGTTCGATTCTATGTCGTACCAACAAAATCTTTAAGGGGTTTACAATTCCAATCTTATTCGTGTAACATTTAGTTAACAAAGTAATATGAATTATATTATATTGTAAAATATTACACCCTTATTCTATTCTTCCTTTATTATGTTCAATGAATTAAATGGACCGTTAATATATTTGGTGTGGAGGAAACAAAGTGTCTAAAACATAAATTCTCGACCAAAAGTTAATCTATGTATTATTTAGCAAAGAAATAGAGTTATCGTACGTTTTTGTGTAGCACGCACAATTACAAAACTACTCGTTTTCACAGAAAAATAATATAAAGGTAGTTAAATATAATAAAACTTAAATTTTGAAAGTTATGAATTTAAAATCAATGTACTTTTTTAAATGATAAAAAAAAAAAAAAAAAGGTCATCCAACCTTTTAATACGTTATCAATTTACGTGCGAAGGGATTTGCATCACCGGTGTGTCGCTGCTACATGTATCGTATGGAGTTACAAACTTACCATGGTTTTTGGTAGGAAGCTTTGCCCGAAAAAGCTTCTACCTTGCATCACGCGGTTTGGTTTTATTTATTCGTTTTTTTTTTTTCTTTTTTGGGGTAAGTTTGTATATGCAACTTATGAGGCAAATTTCAGTCGCCTTCTTCATTTTCAAAATTTCCAAATATAATCAATCTTGCCAATAATGTTAGCAATACTCGATAGCGTAACCATTTTATATACTATAAATAATTAAGGTTTTTTCGTTTTTTTTTTTTCCTATGAGTGCAAAAATAATATAGGTTAAGAATTTTATTATATACCAATTTAGACCAACCAATGTAAATTTATTTACATAGCCAAATGCATGTTGGATAAGTATAATGGATTTTTTCTATATTCAAGCTGAGCCATTCATAAGAGGAAATACTAATAAAGGGACTTACTTATGAAATAACACAAATATAAGACCTTGATTAACTTACTTAAAATATGCAAGATTTAATCCTATCTCAGAGTGGTTAGTGATTTAAAACCGAACCAAGGAAACTGAAAAAAGATCCAAACTTCCTAATCTCAAACCTTTATTGCGTCAAACGCCAGTCATTCAATTACAGAAATAGGCTAGGGATGAAATTTTTGATAAATTATATGGACTCAAATGAATCAACCAGTAAATAAATTACTTTGTTTGAATTTTATCAAAAAGTATAGAGGACTTCTACTGCGTGTTTATCCCCATTCGATTCATAGTACAAAATATTAGGTATTTAGGAAAAAGAAAAGTTAAATTCGAATACTATTTTTCTTTGGTTGGGTGGGCGGGGCATATATCAATAAATAAACCCAACATGTATCACTAACAATTGAATCTATTTTTTTTTTTTTTTTTTCTTGTAGGTATGTTCCTTTGAATTTGGCATCGGATCGCGGGAATTTAAATTTCAAAATTCCAATTTGACTAAACGTAAATGGAATTGAAATTCTAAATATATCATCCAGATCCAAAAGTTTACCGTATACTGTTTGCGGTGCAGCGAGCGGATAACTTTACAAGAATCTATAACTTGGGCTATCCTGCATTGACGGACATGTTCTTGATTAGCATTGAAATTTAAAGTGCAAGTTTGGGGTTTAACATTTTAAAATCTACTTCGATCGAGTAAAGATACATGATAGAGTATTTTTATATTATGTATTTATCTTAGAACCCATAATCTAATTTGTAAGAGATACTTAAACTCATCTTATGAAAGCTCTTAATTAACAATAATATAATTACCTCTCATTTTCTTGCCAAGTACTATTGTAGAGACATTATAGATGTTAATTGAATAAAAATGATCATGTTGTATTCAACATTTTTCAAGCTTGAATTGTTTTGTTGTATATTGGCTTTGATTGGATGTTCTTGTATTTGTTAGACAATGTAATGGTTTTGGTGTGGGTATTAATTTCAAATAAGTGAACTAAACTTTATGATAAATTGTAATTTTTTGATAGCATTCCGTAATAAATTGTTTGGAATTATATATTATCAAATTCATAATGTATGAACTTATAAAAAATATGTGAATAAATTGTTGAAGATTACCAAATCAATAAATATATTATTTACAAATATATGGAAAAATCAACAAGTTATTGAGCAAATTACCTAAAAAATTTATATCATAAAAAAGTAATTGAAAAATTCTTAGGTTTTACAGTATACTCCATTATATACCAGGATATAAGTTCCAAGAAGATTCCTACATGTTACAGTAAGAATTTCAAATCCAAAATTTAGAAATTAGTACCACCATGAACGTTGGAAAAATGGGTCATAGATTCTAATTCATCCGGAGAAGAATGATTATGACACTAGTATCTTTGCAATACTCGACTGGGTTTTTTCATAACATTAGAGTTCTTATTACCAAACAATTTTTCTAGAAATAATCAGTGAAATTCGTAAATATGAATAAGACTTACAATTATGTCTATTTTGCAGTGAAGCGCGTGATATTGCATGTAATTAAGTCCAAGTAACTCCAATATTTGTTGAAAAGTGCCCCTCAACTTTTTCATTAAAAAAAAACCTAGATAATTTTACTATTTAATTCCCTAATTAAGCTCTACTGTCAGAGTATACGAGCTCCAAAAGTTCAAATAAACCACAAACAAAAGCTAAGTTAAATATTCTAAGAAAATCAATATTCATTTTATAGCTTAATTGAAGTTTAATTAGGATCACTATCCATGAAATTATTGAGAATTTTCAAACTAGCAAGTTCAAGGTATTATTATAACAACTGTAAATGTAGCTCGTAGCTATTGTATCACCTTTACCTTATCCTTTCCACCTATTTACTCGCTGTAAGTTAGCATTCTTAATTGCACATAGCTAGAGTTTAAGATCACGATTACATAATGAACCCAATTCTAATTATTTGTATATATTGCAAAACATATCTAAAAAAGAAAGTGTCGTTTTGCGCTAATTTACAAAAATAATTTTTTGGAATTGTTTTTATATTTTTATAATATGATAGCATATCAAATGTAATGATTTTATTATAATAATTTTAAGAGAAATTACAAATAACATTCTTAAACTTTGACTTAGATACGGATTGACCCTTAAATTTTCAAAATGTGCTTTAGAACTCTTTAAACTTTAATAAATTGGCAAAATAAAGGATATTTTCATTTTTAGTTAAAAAATTACACCACCATTAAAGTTTAGAAAGTTTTAGAATACAAAAATTAAGATTTAAATGAGTTATTTTCAACTTATGAGGTTTATTTATCAATTTATCAAAGTTTAGAGAATCTTAAAATATATTTTAAAATTTCAAAAAGCTAGTTTATATCTAAGTTAAAATTTAAGGAGATTATTTGTATTTTTCTCATAATTTTAACTCGTGGTTTCCAATGCAAATAATTCTTAGAGATGAAACTAGTTGTCTAACAGTTGATACTAATAGTTATTCACCATTGAAACTACAAACAGAAAAATAAGAAAATGAATTTAAAGAGGTGGGAAATTAATTTCCATATTTTCTACAAGTATTTTTCATAGTTATTAACTAGTAATATTGTTCGCTGGCTGTTATTGTCAACTCCAACCACCACTTATTGTTGAAAGTCACTAATTGCAGCATCTCATTATGATTATTGTGATAATATATTTGTCAACTATAAACTGGAAAACATATCAAATATAAAATAAATGTTTGTGAATTTTTTTTATGATACGAGCATAGTGAATACATCCTTTTATTTTTGCTTCACAAATGCTTAGCTCCTCTATCTATGAAATTGAGCATTTGCATCCAAAATCTCAAAAAAAAAAAAATACAAGTGCATTCAAACGCCTAAATGACTACTTTGCTTTTAATTTGTGCATTTTCAATTTTAAGCACTTTTACTATTTCCTCCATTGTCAAAATATCCTCCAATAATTTGGGAGTTTAAACATTCAAGTTTTTTTTTTAAAAAAAAAAAAAAGAGAATCTACATATCATTTTTTTGTTTGTTTTATCCTTTACTAAGCCTTTATTCTGGAAAAAAAAAAACTATATGTTTATTTTCATATATATTAATATTTATATGTCACTAATTAATTCAAGTAATAGAGAACACTTAGATCTGATTGGAAACCAAAAACCCTACTGCCCAGTAATCCCAATCATTATAAAACCCATCCCTAATTGACTCTTTTGCTCACACCTTATAAGCATAGTCTTTTCGCTCCTCTGGGCTTGCTACCTGAGTGAACCTGTTCTAACCATCTCTCCTTCCTTCGAAAATCCTTGCCTCCTTGTAGAATACTGAAAGAAATGATGGCTTCTGAGAGTGTACGTAGAACCGTTCCTAGCCATGCTCAAGGACTCTCTGTACTATTGGTGGACAGTGACACATCGTCCCTCTTGCATATGGCATCGCTTCTTGAGCAGTACTCTTTCAAGGGTAACATCGTACATGCAGCATGCATCTCCTTCCTTGTTCCCTTTCTTATACGATATTGCTCCTTAATTTCATGATTGTTTGGAAATGTTTAAGGGTCTTTCCCGTCATTTGGTTTTATTTTATCAATAGAATCCTTATTAATTCCCTATACCAATCAGTGAACTGTACGGAGTGATATTTTCACGAATTTTTTTAGATTTTAAATGCGAAGTTGGGTCTGATTTGCAATAATCACCATCTTTTGACACTTAATATCATCATTTTGAAAAAAATCTTATCATACTTCATGATATTCAAGTCATGATTAATTAGGCGATCGATATTGTTTATGAGTCATATAAACGATAAATATTATAATCTATCATCAAATATAAGTAATCAACGTTGTAAGTAAAGAAAAGTATTTACATTTTGGTCTGGACCTTTGCTTATGGGTAATATCATTATAACAATATACTTTTAAAACAATTAAAGGGTGTCTCTCTAAAGCAATGTTCCAAATATTGTTATTGAAATATATATACCAATTTGAAGTATTATCCGAACATTTTGATTATCTATTTCACTTGAAATATAAATGCCTATTTGAAAATGTCTTCACATTCTGAACTCTTTGGTGAATTTATGATTTATCCATATGTATATACATATAACCTTTACCTAATACTTCGGTTTGCCAAGCATGTAGTATGTCAATAGCCAAATCTGTGTCAATTAACAAATTGAAAACCCATCTTAAGTTTTTTCATCTATGATTATATATTTTTGATCAACCATTACGGTGATAACGGATTTTAGATCGATTATTAACGTAGATTTCGTAATTTTCTTTCTGAAACCAAGATTAAATGAACTTAAAACCAAGGATCCAAATGATATTGATGATTATACTTATTTATGGAAGCAAAATGCCACATGATATGCCAGCAAAGCGACAATGAAAATTGGGTGCATGCTCTTCACACTGCAATAACACTAGTCTAAGATACCGGTTGATTTAGTCCATAAAAGAAAACTTAGTAATGCTTTTAATGAGACGTTAGTCATGATAGGGTGATGACCAAAAAGGTGACCTCATGACTTTCAATTTCTTTAAGAGTCCAAAAAGTTTAATAGGTAAGGATACAGAAAGTTCATAATTTTATTTTTTTTTTTCACCCTTTTGATATTTTTCGTGAACTTCATAGTTTGAATAGAATAATTATTCCTATTGCGTAAAGTTATTATTGTGCTTCCCATGAAATTCCTATTACTACAAAATATGGAATCTCAATTCCTTTGAAAAGGAGCAGCTATTCCTTAATATTACATATTCTCATATTGTATTGAAAAGACCCTAATCAACAATTAAACCATCAACCAGGGCAAGGAAATCTAGATATCTTTAGCTATTATTCCTAATTTACTGCTACTGTTATTTAACTATAATTAAATAAAGTAATAATAATTGCCTCCCTATTCTATTCCACAAAAATTGCAATCCCGTTTCTGCCTTATTTAATTCCTCCACCAACCAAGTACGCTATACGAGGCACTGGTTTTGTAATTACAATAAATCCCATTCCATGGAATAAATCCAATAAAGTGATCTAAATTGAATTTGTTTATCTTGTATAATTTTATAGTCTTTTATATTCTATCTATATTAATAAACCAACACAGGCTTATCCGACTCTAACGCCTCTCTTAAAAATTATTAATAATAGTTAAATTACCACTAAATCCTTTGTATTTAGATAAAAACTACATTTTCAACCATTGAATATCCAATCATTTAAATTCCTTAATCTTACGTTTATGGAGATAAGAAACCATTGAAAATTCAAATTCAAATCCCACTCTTATACTTTACTTATTATGTATATTATTAAAACTAAACCCTTTTTGGTAATTGTCGTTTGGTGTCTTTATTAAATAATGTACAAATATTAAGACAGTTAGACATCATCCCTTTAAAACCACTTATTTGAGAACTTGAATATATTTGGAATTTAATAAAATAAAATAAAAAGAAAGAAAACTGTCTACTCTCCATTTTCATATTTATTTTATTTTAGTTATATTCAAATGATTTCAAGGTTTTCTTATTTTTTAAATATTCTAAGTTAAAGTAATCAACAGAGACATCTAATTCCAAAAGTGAATATTTTTTTAAATAAATATTGTATCTTAAAACTTTTATTGTCTTATATTTTCACTTTTAAGATTGTTTTTGAAAATTTTATTTTTGAATATATATCATGGATGCGCCATCTGTTCATATTATTTATTGCATAACCATCCCATAAAAGACAAATTTTTCCCAAATCCTTCCAATTTTTTTCCGTAGCACTATTAATTTGTTAGTGCCTTGAGGAAAAGGAAAAAATAGTCCTAATTACTCGTGGATTTATTTGATTTGCAATTTATCCAGCATTTTAGTAAAACAAAATTTCCCATTCCTTAAAATATTTTAGTTGCAATATAATCTAACATTTGCATGTTCCTTTCATGTGGAATTTCATTCGTCGTTGTGTAAGATTTTGAACAATAAATTTAAGATGAGAGAAAATCTTTGTATAGACACGCATTATGGATAAATATCAACCAAAACAAGAATAACATGAATAAGGTATTTATACTTTATTGTCAAATAATAATAATAATAAAGTTCTAAATAAATTAATTTAAAAAAAAAAAAAAGAATTCTTCTCAGTGATTCACATATTATAATTTAATAGTGAAACGTTATAAAATTGTCAGTAAGTTGCAGTGAAAAACAGTTACCGTACATGTATTTGTATTTCTCTGCAGTTACTCCTACGAACTTAGCATCAGTCGCCCTACCAGTGGTAAACAAGAAGAAGACCCAATTCGATCTTGTCATGGCGAACCTCGAAAAAGCAGATATCGAGAGCGTTGCATTGATTTGCCCACTCATAATGAATAACACTCCTTTCATATGTGAGTGATGAGTTTTGATTTCTTCTTTTTCGACTTCAACATCTTTTCTACTAGGAAAATTTCCCTAGCTAATTACAGTAATAATAATAACCTTTTCGATCGCTCCCCAGTGTTTTCTTATGAAGGAGATGATGATGAGAGCGGTGTGGGAAGATCCCTAGCTGATGAAATTACCTTCTATTGTTTTAAAAAGCCAGTTGCTCTGAAGGATCTAAAAGACATTTGGCAGCATGCTTTTAACAAGAGAACACACCAAAAACAGGAACCATTTATGATGAAAGACTCTTCCGGCCAACCAGCTGGAAGTCGCGGTAACGGATCTAGTTTACTAAAAACTGATATGTCGCAGCAAGTAACTTCAACGAATACCACCATGTCGATGAAGAACATGGAGAACAATGCCAGTGGTTGTAAACCTACGATTGTTACTACCGAAGTTTGCCTTAAAGAGCCTACTGGCTCAAAGAACTTGGTGAAAAAGGGAAAGGAAACTCTTATTATCGGAGAATATCCAGACTCAGCAACCTTTACACCTGAGATAATGAATGATAATAATGAGGACGAAAGGCGAGGAAAAGGACCCAAAATCGATCGTGAAAACGTAAATCCAGGAGTTTGCCCTAGAGTGTATATTGGCACAAGGAAGGACGTGGTGAAGATGGGAAAGGAACCATTGATTACCGAAGAATATCTGGACCCAAAAACTGTTAGGACAGAGAGAATAAATGAGAACGGTAACGATGAGAAACAAGGAAAGAAGCCCAGAATCGACAATGAAAAAGCTGATTCAGTTCTAATTTACTGAAAGGTCTTTTGTAAGCCTGTTGTGATGAAGCACTTCATTCGTTTAGGTACTTGGAAATGGATTATCCTTTATTGTATTGTTTCTGACTTCATCCTTTTTCTTTTCATTTTCATATATAAACTAGTTAAAGTCCCCCGCCACTCGCAGATCTTATCTAAGTTATATTTTTATTGATGAAGGTTATAAAATAATTATATGCAAATTTATCACAATTAACATATTGATATTGTTAACTAGATAAATTATTACAATCTCTGCGTAACTAATGCAGAATAGCACAACCATTACAAACGAATGCACATAATACCATCGAAATATAGAGAACAATCAAAATGTTTTACATTTACATTTTCGTATTTCATTGGTGAAAAAGCTCTTAAAAGTAGAAAAATGAACCAAGTGTTATCATTCGTATCAATATTCCTATCAAGTATATGATACTAAATAACAGGATTCAATATGTACTGTATTTCTTTTTTTCCTTATTCATGCAAGTTATTTAAGAAGACTAAGATAGAAATGTCACTTTTTTAGAAGAAAAAACTCATTTAAGACAACTAAGATAGAAATATCATTTTTGTAGAAGGAAAACTTTTTCCTAAGTGAGACGTGTATAATAAAAAAAAAAAAAAACCCAAATACAAAAGAATCACCAAAATTTGTACAAGAAAAAATTTATCTTAAGATAGCTATTGTCTTAATCTTGTCTCACCTTTAGGGCTAAAACCTACTTCACTTACACCTTAACTTAGCAATTTGTTGCATTATGGCGTTATTGGCCACAATGATAGCATTGTATATTATTAGGTTGTTGGCATGACTTTGCTGGATGGTCTTACTTATTACAATGATAACATTTCCATTGTAACTAGGGTGCTCATTAAACTAATGATTCTTATTGCATTTTCAGCAAATTATTTCTCCATTCTAAGGCTTCTAATTCCCATCAAAACCTAATTAAGCTTTTTTGTTTCTCTTAGTATCACGATCTTATCTAAAGCTTTCCCCCTCTTCTCATTTTACGAGATTCTCCATCCCTACGTTTCACTTTTCTTACATGTTCCAACACTCAAGCTTAGTAGGATTAGAATGCAAACTTGAGGAGACACTCTCTTTCCAAAACCTTCCAAGACTTTGATCATCTTGAATGAAATCTCACAGCACTCACCACTCTAATTCTCCCTAAACATCAACAAAATAGAGGAGTATTAGTAAAAACCTACGTCACTCTTCCTCATGTCAACAAGATTTCCTTCACCTTATTTCTCTCCATATGCATTTGGTCTTTCCTAACCCCTTTTGAACTTAATAGATACACCACAAATTTCTTCCCATCTTTACACAAGGTGTGTTCGTTAGTAAGCCTATCATGATTCACCTTACAATCATATTGCAAGGTTGTATGATAATAGATGAATGGTATTCATAGGATCTTCATCACAAACAACCTCATCTTTATAATTTCCTATAGAAAATGGAAGTCTAACTCACTTCGATACTTGAACCTCTCCCTTAGTATTCAACCACTTAAATTTATAAGGTGGGGGCTAGTCAAATATGGATAATTCACTTTTTCAACCAAGATAGTGGAAGAAACATTAGTACAACTTCCAACATTAATAATCTCTCCACAAGTTTTATTGTCAATTTTGGCTTAAGTGTGGAAGATGTTTTCTCTTTGCTCATTTACTTCCTTAATCTCTGTAACCCTAGTTCTCATATTAACTAGGAGCTCCACTTCTTTGGATCTTACTCTCTCCCTCACCTCTTACTTCAAACTACTTTTGGTCTCCTTCCTTAGCCTCACAAGCACTCTTAATCTCACCACTAGTGTTTAAAATAAACATAACTTTCTTATAGGGCCATTGTGATGTTACATGTCTCATTCCTTTGCACTTAAAATACTTAATTTTCTTAGTTATTTTTAGTTGTTCCATAAGTCGGGTACATTAGGGGTTATATTTTACAATTTACTATATTCCCTTTCTCATTTGTTTGAAACTTGCTAGATTTTAGTTTGAAGGGCTTTAGCATACAAGATGTACTAGTTCGAATATACTAGGATGATTCATGTTTAGTTAGAATTCTATCTTTTTCCTTTACCTTTCTACCCTTAAGTGCTAACTTGATTACACTTCTAAAATAAAGTAAGCCTATAAGTGGATAGCCTCCCCAATCACTCTATATAAGCCACCCAAAAAACCTAGCTACAGTTTGTTCTTTAGTTCCCTAATCTCGCACTTAAACAAGAGTGTCTCAAACACATAATAAGTTACACAAAGGACTACTTGCTTAAGGGTTTATAGCCTGTTAAATAGATATATGTTTGTAATA
Organism: Lumnitzera littorea; assembly: GCA_024138015.1. Lineage (NCBI taxonomy): Eukaryota > Viridiplantae > Streptophyta > Magnoliopsida > Myrtales > Combretaceae > Lumnitzera > Lumnitzera littorea. The sequence continues at coordinate 44,679,733 of JAMXBB010000006.1, read as the reverse complement.
ATCAAGTACAAACTATTTGGCTATCAACTTTTTTCATAAGCCCCCATGTCCTAACCTCATCCCCATCCTCTCTTCTCCTTTGTTGTTTCAAACTTTCCCAACATAGGCTTATGTAACCTATAAATTCTAGGGATGTTAGCCTTATATATTAGTAACCTCATCATATTCAGAAAACTTGTATATTTGATAAACTAGTCCCATATAGATAAGGGATCTTGATTTTAGGAATTATTGCAAGTGCTCATAAGTTATGTGTAATCCTAAGGGCATCTACAAGTTCCTCTTGGCCCAAAGTTGGATCTTCCTCTAAATAAGGTACATTAATTTGATCAAGTCCTTGCCTATGTTGGCAACTTTAAGGTTGAGTATATGAGCTTTCTAAAATCGCATTTAGGGCAATCAAATCCAGATTTAAGACCTTCGAGGAAACTTATTCAATTGAACATAAACTTTATGATTATAATAGAAAAGTTAATCAAGGTGACCTAATAAAGTTAGATTTTGAAAATAATGATCCAAAATTTTAATTTTATCCTTAAAAGTGTAATTACTTAATATAGTATTAAAACAATTGAAACCTCTAAAACCGAGCTCGGAATGCGACGAGGACTTAGAAATAAGTTAATCAAGTTATAAAATAAAATAATATAGTACAATATACTATATAAGTAGAAACATATTTTTATAAATATATCTAGTATAAATAACAATTATACCGGTAATATTAACCCAAAATTACATAACTATATATAGAATGTATTAAATTCANTAAGTATAATATGATAATATTCATTATAAGCATGTAGAGGCATACCAAAAACTCGAAATACCTTTTAAAAGTCATCTTCAAAAATAAAACCAGAATACATCTCGTTAGGTATGTAAAAACCCAATGATACTACTTTTATTAAAATTGGACAATCCTAAATAATATAACCTATATTTTTATAAAATTATGAGAATTTACGTATTAGATAGTCTTACCATAATTGAAATATAATTTAATCGATTAAAATGATTAAAAGTACATTTTAATACGATTGAATTATAAGTAATAGTATAACTAAATATATTATTAATATTTAATAACTTAATTTAACTTATACAATAAAACTATATTTTATTATATAAGGAAAATAATAATATATTTTAGATATATATATAATCGTTTAAAAAAATACTTTTTTATAGAATTCTAATGTTTTCGTAACTCTATAAAAACTAAATTTTGGTTTTGTATATATATAGGGTCTCTTAATTATCATATCAATGCAGACACGAGACTTCTGCAATAAGTATTTGGATAAGTAAGTTGAGATTATAGTTTTACCACTTGTTGGGATATCATATTAAAGTATATGAAAGCTTAAGAATACTTTAATTGCGGTTGTAAATTAAATATCCGTACGCATACTATGTATGTGGTTGATATTCTGATTGTGACAGGAGTTAAACTCCTTGATGTGTTGTTTTGCATGAATACTTCATTTTGTATTGTTGTGAACTTGTTTAGCTACCCTTAAATGGAAATAATAGTAATTTGATTACTAACAAAACTGAACATGTATAGCAAACATTAGGGGAATAATTATAAGTGTCAAGCCAAATATCGACTCCATTCAATTAAGATAGTTGAAATGGCTATTTTCTCATTCTTAGTGAAATTAAATGATAAGTGAGAAGATTACAGTAATGGTAGGAGCTATGGTTTGAAAGTAGTCATGGGAGGAGAGTATTTTTCATTACACAAGCTCAGGTTTAGTCTAGTTTGAGTCGTGATAAAACTCCTCAAATCCAAGTTAAAGCGGAAGTAGTTTCTCTTACCCCACAATTGATTGGATAACATTATGTGATGTTTCAGGTAATTGATTGCATTTTATTTCATCTCATTATAATTAAAACCCTTGTTTATGATTTATGGTTATGGCACTCTTCTAACTTCGTCCTACTTACTGAGCTAGTTATGCTCACATTTACATAAACTCTTTTGTAGGTGACAAATGAAAGTCAAGATGTCTAAATACCATCATCCCCAGGTTAGTGTGCTATTGGTTGGAAAAGTGAAGAATGAGGAATTCATTAAATCTAGGCTTTTGACTTTTCTTTTGATTTTTGAGGAAACTAACTGGAAATTCCCTAAGACGCCCACTAGTTTCCTATTTTATTGTAAATAGACTTCAAAACTTGTAGCTTCTAGTAAATTATTATTGTAAATTATAACTCTGGATATAAAATGTTTACAGAAGTACTATTATATTATGAGATAATAAATTATATAAAATGGGTATTTTGTAAAGTTATACCATAAGTTTGATCATTTATAAATATCAAAATGGATGCTTCAAGCTGGTTGAATCATGTATGCCTTATATAAACTATATTTACGATAATAGTTGTGAGTTCAACTTTTATCCTAAGTTAATTTACATATATAGTGGGACTGTTATGATTTCTCCTATTCGAGGTGTGATAAAATATAAGGTGGATTTTGTTGCTGAATAGAGAATTACCTTAGGAATCTTTGAAAGATTATAGAAATAAAGCTAATTGCTCAATTGCAAGGGTGAAGTGATCAATTAGATCTAGATGGATAGTATAGGTGGTATGTAGGATTTAGTAGGGATTTACATTTTGACACTTTCACGTGACAAGTGATGCAAACAACAATAAGGCTAAACAACAATTAATAGTAGAAACAACAATAACTTGATGAAGTAAAATAATAACATTAATTTGTAGGATTAATTTAATAACAACTTGATAGAATAACTTAACAAAGGCTTTATTTAATTGATGGAACATTACACAACAAAATGCAAAAACTTTCTAAACGACAAAACATAAACTTTCATAATAGCAGACTCTACAACTAACTATACATGAATGGACTAAAACAACAACAATCATAGTAGAGGATTCAAGTGAGAACCTAGATCTAATACCAAAATGATATGCACTTAGCTCCGTGCCACATCCTAAATGCCACTAGATTCACCACAACACGCTAGCCAACATTGAGTTGACAAAAATTCGAGTAGCTCACAATTTGCCATCTTACTTGCAATAGGAAATGTGAATCATCTAACATGGTAATCACTCAAGAAAAAATAAAACAAGCCACCCTCTTGTTAATTTCTATATTAAAAAATGTTTGAACTTTTTATGAAAATTTTACTCAAAAATGTCAAATCTATTATATAAGTGGTTCCAAGCTCATATGTATTATCTTGGAACAATTACAACAGTTAGTCATGGAAAGGACACTTATTGAAGATTCACGAATTGAAAGACACTAAAACCAACCTACAGTTTGTAGAAATAACACCCTATAAGATTACAGCACTTAACTATGTCTAGGAAAAGGGAAGGAATTAAGAGATGGAAAGTGGAAGAAAAGAATTAAAGAGGAAAGAAAATAAAAATAACAGATCAGTACATTTTCACGTTTGGATTAAGAGAAAGGGTAAGGAAATAATGCAGGAGGTAGACCAAATTCTAGTTGGATCCATTGTAAAGGGCTAACGATTACTAGTCCGAGAGTTAATAAGAAGCAAGATCATTTTTTCCTTCACAGTATTGCGCCAAAGAGTAGAGAACTTGGCTACTTGGAGGAGAAGAAAGCATAGTGTGGTTCTTAGAAGTAGTGCAATTGCAGAGCTACAACTTTGAGCCACTTTCAGTGGAATCTATAGGATAACCTGGCTGGCTGCAAAAACGAATGCAAGATCTAAAGATATCATTCTCTAGAGATACTGATATGTTCGGAGATAATAAATCAACGTGATGAAATAGAAAAATGATAGACGAGCCGAACCAGGTGTTACGAACATGTTATAGGTACGTTAATAATATCAAATCCTGCCACTTGTACAGAGGGATGGAAATAACTTGACCATCTGTTTTGTGCGATCTTTTTGTGATAAAACATTTCATATCATATATCATTGCTCAATGAAATATCACATTTAAAATGATAGGATGAAATATGTGAGGAATGAATTAGCAGTTCATCAAGTCAGAAATTGAAAGTATATAGCTCCCTCTCCTGCTTTTGATACTGGCTGAAATGCAGCACAATCGTGCGCTTGTACATGTACTACTTTCATTAATATAACAACCTTTGTTTACCCGGGAAAGGGGAAAAAAACAAAAAATTAAATGACCAAATTCCTTTGAAGCATTGAGTTTGGCAGTCATCTAAAAGCCTCACCGAACTCATGCATATTGTATCATACAAATATTCTCAGGTAAGAGCCTAGGAAATTAAAGAAGGTCCATGCCGTGCAAAACCTTATAGATTAGCTCCCAAATATCTTGAAACCTTCATTCTAGATGAAGCATGCCCCATAAAAATAATAAAATTACCCGAAAAGAGCAAGAATAAAAATAAAATAAAGTAATTCCCACATACAGAAACAATTCTGGAGGAAGACTTCATTTTAGATTCCATTTACTCCCCGCAACCATATTAATCGATAATCAATCGACATCCTTCAAACTCTATCCTCTTTTGAAGCAGATCTCCACAATATCAATCCAAGCTGTCTGCCAAGAATCAAGGCAAGCAGAATGACAAGGTTCAAACTGCAGTTGAACCCTTCACATTTGAAATGTGAAGGGGACAATTAGTGAGAGGTTGACAAAGACAATCAATTTCTACCATGGTAGTCCTAGTAAACATAGTGTCTCCATATATAATACATCACCTAGGATTATTCTTTCGAAGCAATTAAATAATTCAGCTAATTTATGGAATATAAAATTAAGACTTAATTAAATATACGATTGGAATATAATGCTAAGGTAAAGTAAACATCTTTCAAATACAACAATCATTTTTAACTTGAAAGTTTGCTTTGGCATCTGAATCAGTTCTGGACGGTTGAGGATTCATTTGTCTTGTCTGTCAGTGACCTTCATTCCAAGCAATGTGGTACTTTTCTCACTTAAGCAATTACAAACCTCAAAACGCAATCCATCCTAACTGAGTAGTCTTATGCATAATCAATTGCCAAATGATTTCAAATTTACTTAATCTTTGTTTCAAATGTTTCTTTTTCCTTTTTAAGTTCACAGCCAATAACACACCTCTTATCCCAATCAGGGAATTCTCCCAAAGATTTTTGTTTTATGAAATTGCGATACATATGCAGACTTGAGAGCATCATGAACAGATAATCTCAAATAAGTCAAAACAGAGACTTCTACTTGCGTTCCAAAACGTCAGCTTTGTTTCAAGCATGCATTACTGTGCACACTAGTACCAGATAACATAGATTAGATGTAGCATTAGCATCTGCAAACAGTTTGCCAAAACAGTTCAAACCAGAAGCTGCTTCAAGAAATGAACAGATCACAGATACGTTCCCTTGTAATTACCAATGTAAACCATGCAGATGTAGTGACCGTTTCCTCTCTTGGCAGTCTGCTACTGATTAACCATATCCGAGCATAGCTATACAAAATTCCTTGCGAATTCAACTTTTGTATATTTACAACAGCAGAAGCTTAACTTTAAAATACAATCATTCCTTCTTTAAAGGATTATTCAGCTTAAGTTACCAAATATACTGGTCATTCTACACTCAAAACCCATCCCCTTGTTGTGACTTTTTGACTTCTTTTTGGATATCCTGTAGACACACAACAAATATCTCCTCAGCTCATATTTAAGGATGTGAGTATAAAAAGATTTCAAGCACATATATCAATGTTAAGCATATCCAGATGCAGATGCCTATATGCCATGCTCGTGCATATGACATGACTTCTATCAATGTTCTTTCTAGAGTCTATGATATGGCAATCCAAAACAAGAGATTGCATAGTGGCAAGCCAGACAGAGAGAGTATGCATGAAAGCCCAAATTGCAAGGAGAACCAAGGTCCAAAATATGAAAGCATAATGTGGCAATCCAAACTGAAAGACAACACAATGTTAACTCAAACCAAGAGATCACAAAACAATCTAAACCAAGAGACTACAAGTGGCAGTCCAAACCCAGAGATTGCAATCTGACCATCCTAATCAAGAAATACAAAGTTGAGGTCCAAAAGAGATTATAACATAGCAAAAAAATAAAAAATAATAATAATAATACAGCCAAGGAGTATAATCCCTAAGAATGCATTTCAATTTGCATAAAGCCTAACTTTATAAACCAAATGTTTCACTAAGCAAAACTATTGAAAGTACCTAACCCTAAGGATCCTTTTTGCACCGTGCCATGTCATGTATATCGCAAAGCAATCACTAAATTCACATCATTGGATATATTATTAAGATGAAAAAGATCACATCACAGAACAACTTTTAAGCATGAAATCTTCCAACAACCAACCAAGCCAAAAGTCCTATCCCCTTGAGTGCTATTAATTAAGAGAACTCAACTTCTAATCAAAATCGGTAATTGGCATGAGTAATGAGATTAATTACATCACAAACGTCAACTGTCAAGTGTCGTCCCATGAATTAGTAAGTCTTTCTAACTACCCAACATATCATAAACATAGTGGGGTTAAGACTATCTTGGCACTCACTACACTTTCATTCTACACTTAAGATTAAATAGCAATAAATACTATACAAACCACATGAATTCACTAAGTTGAACTTACTAGAGATACCATGTGGTAGAAATAAGGGACTCACCAAACTTCAAGATCATGCATCTAAGTACTATCACAACATTCAACAGACGTTTCTTACGGTATAACCATCCAAATCAAATCACATGGGTACACCTAAGTAAATTCTGAGTTGATATCAAGAATAAATGTCACTTTCTAACTTTAAGAATTGACTTGATTACTCATATGTGGATCCATTTTCCTTACAAGTTGAATAAGTTCGTTCAAGGAATATTTGTTAAGATAGACAATAATAACTTACCTTATGCATATACCTCTATTGTTTACCCATGAAACTTTAAATGACCATAAATTCTCCGTTTCTTATCCAAATCTAGAAAATTTGGTGTCCAAACATGACAGATAATATCTAAGCGCAATGTCATAATAATCTTTTTCTATCATTTAAATTATGAAAATGCCCTTGCAAGTTTTAGCTTTTGGAGTATTTAATCCTTAATTTGCATATAAAAAGGTCATTTCAAGGCAATTTACATCAATAAAACATAACCCATCTTTATCGTTAGCTCAGTATTCATCTTGTTAGATCAGTAAAGCTTGGTTTTTGGAAGTTATAATAGGATTTCTAAGCTCAAACTTTTATGCTGATTAGCTCTAACTTGCCATCTTTGGTATTTTCTCCTAGACATACAATTAGAAATTTGAAAGCTTTCCTTTAGACATGGGCTATTACTTGTATACACATCAAATCGACCAGAAAACTCAATAGATTCACCCAAATTTGCCAATACTTACCCACATATTTCATGAAAGGCATGTTTACTACTCTAATTGTTTAAGAATAGGCACAAAGCTTGTTAAAACTCGCCTAAACTTAATATTTTGCGACTATGTTTGCACAAAATCAATTGAAAAGCCTTTTGGCTATAGTTTCACTAAGGATGTGGTGGTGGTATAGCACACACAAGCCAAGGAAAGAACAACCAAGAAAGGTGGCTTGTTGACTTGTTTTCTCCTCCCGATGGCTCTAGAAGATTAGTGGTTAGATTTAGGGTATTTAGGGTGTTTTTCTTCAATGCTATGAGATTGAAGATAGTGTAGGAGCTGTCCTAACTTCCTATTGATAGAGAGGTAATTAGGATAATGGCTGAGACAGCAAAAAGTAGTGCTTATATGTCCATGTTGTGTTGCTTAGTGAATTACAAGTGGCACAAATCTTAGGGATTCAGGTGGCAAAAGGCTAGAATGATGTCTTGATCTCCTAAGGCTCTTGTTATCATTTAATGGGACGAGATGGCTTTGTAAGAATGGTGATAAGAGGCAACAAATTAAAGAAGCTATATGAAAGTAACATGATGTGGCACTAATATTAAGAGGCTTAGTGTCATTCCTTACTAGTTTGAGATTGGTTAGTTAACTTGAGATGCCTTCATTCTACTAGTAATGTCTTCTTAGAGCTTAATGTTGCAAGGTCTCATTGGTCTCCAAGTATCAATGTGGCGAAATTTTATGTGATTTTAGGATGTGAAATGGAAAAGTCTTATTAGTTCTTGTAGCTTTGAAATGGAAAGTTCTATTAGCTTAATGGTCTTGAAATGGCACCTACTTATTGGTTTAAAGAGCTTAAGATGTTACAATCTTTAGATTCAAAAGGATATGAAGTAGCTTGGAGTAGACTTGGTTTAAAGGGAAGAGCAAGTGAAAACACAAGCAATTAAAGGTTCCAAAATCCTCCAATTTCTGAGCAAGAAAGTGGCACAAACTTCATAGAGTGAGATGAATTGATCAAGTGAATTCTTGCCGTAAAGAAGTGATGTTAGTACTGAAAACACTCAAAGTGATAATGGTTGAAATCTTAGGAAGTCTATCAACTAAATGAAAGCAAACTTTGATGAAGCTTTTATGTACACTTTGATAAGTAGCTAAGTAGATTTTAAGGTGTGGAAATACCTAAAGTTTTGTACCATATTTTCCCAGCTTTTTGGGATTTCATTTCAAGGCTCAAGATTTCCTACTCTTGTTCCTTTTACATATATCAAATAGCCTAACTCTAAGCTAGTTCCAAGCTTTAGAGATCCATTTCCTCAAAAGTCTTTAAACTTACTTTACTTTTCAAGTCTTCCTATTAAAATCCTAGCTTACCAAGTTCAAAGAGATGCTCCTTACAAATTTTATACTCAAGAACAACCAAAGATGTTAGTTTAGTAGTTAAGGTTTAAAACACACTCATAATAACGTCCATGAACTCTTGAGTTGAAATTTTACTATGGACACTTCTTGAGATTTTTTGCATTGCGCAAGCTATTCTTACTTAATACATGTGCTCGTAGATTGGTTCATGTGTTCATAAATAACCAGTCATAATATAGTCGTACCTTTCCATCATTCATATATATATATATACAAAGAGAGAGAGAGAGAGAGAGAGAGATATTACCCTCTAAAAACCCATAAATCTTTTAAAAAACTCTTAACTTTGATCTTCTTGGTCAAATACTAAAGAAAAAATAAAAGAGACCGCTCATTGATAATACAAAAAATTTGTCATGCTTATAAGAAAAAGTGATCTCTACAATAAAGAAAACCAACTCTATCTAATCAATCTTCTGTCAAGCATAACTTGCATGAAAAAACTCTTCAAGCATCCATGTTAGAGGTCATGCCATATATTATTATTATTATTATAAAGTCCACATTTCTCAAAGTTATTTGCAAGATAATGTGCAACCAAGCAGTATATGCACAAAGTCATAGTTCTATACACAAGTGCAAGTAAAAGCATTCCAAAAATATATGTTTAGGAGAAAGTAAATCCTATAAAATATGGATCTTCACCTTGATTAGGCAGCCTGCAAATGCACTTCGATAATGTCATCATCTTCCATTCCAAGGCTCTCAGGGGTTGCACTTGGGTTAACCTTCTCACCGTCAAAAATAAATATTAAACTTTCCAACTTGAGCTTAACCTTATCCGCATAAAGCTTAAAAAGTCGTTCAAATTTGTCATCCTACACACAATACCATTAGTTAATCTAACGAAGTGATAAGTACTAAATTACCCAAAAAAATAAAAGCATCTACAACAATCCAGGAATATTATTCATAAAATCAACTTGTTCCATTAAAGATCATGACCATACCATATATATACGAAATTGCTTCTTCCCTTCTCGATCTTGCATTGATAGTATTATCTTTGCTCTTTCAACAGAAGGCTTTGTTGATGGAGGATTCAATGCAGATTGCAGTGACCTGGAAACTTCTATATTAGAAGATTCCACCCCCTCTTGCAGTATATCTTTAGCTGACTGTGTCAATGACAAGAGCTCTTGCTTCATCAACCTAAATCCACAAATCTCATTAAATCAGCTGAAATGGTTTTAAAGGAAATAATAAAAGCAAAATTTTAATTATCCAAAAATAAAAAAATAAAAGCAAAACTTTACCTAATAAAGGAGCATTTTCAAATAATCCAACGTGCAAGAGCAGTGACACAACCATACTTCATAGGGGCAGATTCATACATAACATAAAGATATGATGCATCAATGAAATCAACATTGACTGAGGGGAAAGGGGTGGGGATGGGTGGTGTTGGGGGGTGTAAATATCCAGAGTGATTGAGTTATGATTGCAAATCCAGGAGGAAAAAAAAAAAAAAATCGATCATCATTTAACACATAATTCGAAATGTGATTTAGGTGTAAATCCTTCACAATGATGATCAATTTCCAAATTGATCTAGGCATCAGCTTAACATACAAGGGAGACCTTGTAACCACAGCACAAATTAGCAATACCATATCCACTGGCAGGAAATACAGAAGTTAAGAAACTTGTTTAAGCTTTTGTCTTGTCAACCAACATTAATTCTTCCTCTTCTAATTTCTATAAAACTCTTGGTATCTTCAGGATGGATCAGACAACATACGTGAATAGCAAACAGAGCTTCTTCATTTAAACAACTATACAACAATTAAGATAATTAAGATCAGTATTTTCTTAACTGCTCACCAACCACACAGTATCCAGATGTGTGGTCGTACTTTTAGTGTGTGCAGAGAAATAAACAAACCCATTCATTCAACTTCAACCAACAATGTCCCAGGAACTCTAGTGCTTAATGAAATTCCTCCTTTAGCATGTATCCAAGGACAGCTCTGGAACACAATCCCTTGAAAAGGGCAGATATGAACCGACAAAACCCTGGCACTCAGTGCTCTAATTTAGGACCCAGAAAAGGAATTCAACAACTATGGAAACTGATTTCGCTGCCAAATTGAGTCAAGTATCACAACCTCTCCTAACCATTTTGAATACTGTACTTTCATTCATCATCAAAGTACATGAAGTTGTAAACTTGTAGTTAATTTATTATTCTTTTATTGGATTATTTTTTTGAACTCTGTAACACCTATGTGCCATGTTTCATGTGTAATTTTGATGTGGTTCCAAGACAAAGTGCAGGGTTCAAACCTAACTCACATCCATCCATGTCTAAGTCTAACATCACTCCACAAGCAAATAATGAACCATTACCTCCCAAGGCTTCATTTTCTAATTTTTCAAATGCTAATCTATCTAGCAAGACATGATAAACAAGACTGACAGAATTATCATGAAATGGAAAATAGGAATGGACGAAAACAAAAGTTTTAACTCAAAAGAAAGTGCCACCTAACATCTAGTTAATTAGCAGGATATTACCAATATAAGAGATGAAAGCTGTGGTCTACAGATTCTTCCATTTATGTCTTTTAAGGATTCCATAAAAGGACTTTCCATACAACAATATATGCCTTAGCAATATATAGCTTGACCTGCATGAATATATTCTCAATATTAATCCCTTGTGCAAAGCAGGACATGAAAGGATTTCAAATTGCATATAAAGTGTCTAAAGATTGAATCATCAATCTACCACAGTCAATTCCATTATTTCCACATTGTTCACCAGCATTTTATAATTTTAATTCAGCTCCACAAGCTCACTCATTATTATTTACAAATGCAATGCCCCAAGCACAACAGATACTTCCATTTATACAGTATGGACCTCACATGTATAGGTTCTACCATACTTTTTTAAGGGGAAAAAAATAAAAATCGTTTTTTTTTTTAAAAAGAGAGAGAGAGAGAGAGAGCATTTTGGAAAGCAGGGTAGGGAAAATGCATGTAATATGTGCATTTTCATTTTTGTCAATTTTTTTATAAACAAATGCGTGTGAAGTATGTGTTTTCAATAACCACAAAGGAAGGCACATCATTTCTCCTTATTTATAAAGTATTACGTTGAAAGCCTACAATAAAAATGCGTTTTCAGGAGATATTCAATAAAAGCAATGTATATCGAAAGGATTTAAAACAATAGTGCACATATTATTGCAAATAAGGTAAAACAGTTGAACGGCTGAAGGTCAATGGTTCGAATCCCACCTTTTCTTTCTCTAATTACTTGTTTGCAAAGGAAAAAAATGAAAACAAAAGATAAATGCTACAAGTCACCTATCTTCCAAGACTTGAACATGGATCTATTAAGTAAACAATGGAGAACTTACCATTCTATTATCACTAATTCTCTGCAATCTATGGACACTGTTTTATCAATACCCATTTGATATGATATCCCCTTTAATCAACATATCCGAAAATATATTTTTCCCCTACTTTTTCAACACAACCTTTTGTAAATAGAGAAAACACATATTGGAATATGTGTCTTCTTTTATGGTTATTGAAAACACTGTTTATGTGCGTTTTCTTCAGAGAAAAATTGAATAAAATGATTACATGGATTTTCCCTAACATATTTTTCAAAGTACTTTTCAAATAACCTTCCTTTAATAATTTTTTTTTTTTTCCAAAATGTACAGTATATTCATACATATCTCTTGAATATATGCATATATTCTCAATGAAAATGTTTTAGCGCATAGTATATCACCAAATGGTTAGAAATTTCTTTTGGGGGCAATTTCACAAAATTCATAGCACATACTACAGCTTAAGGGGTTGGAATTTCTTTCTTTTTTGCTATGCCAGGCCAGAGGTTTTAAAGCCTGAATATCACTCTAACACAGTCATCTCCCCCATTTCTAATGTGTCCATCCACAATCAATCAAATTTATCCAGCTTCTTCAATTGACTAGTGATTCAAAATAAAGGAAAAATGATAGATGATTTACAATAAAAGTGCACACTTCCATTTATGATCTTCAACATTCTTAATAAAAAGTTTACGTATAACAATATGTGCCCTGATCCTGTTACTTACAAATACTACTAATACAAGAGATGAAATTTTTCATCTATATTCACTACCATTGTGTTCTTTTAGGTTTCAAATATAGGTTACATAGGCAGCATATACACAGAGCAGGTTCAATAGTTCATTTAATTTCGACATAGACCTCTAACATAGAATATGCAGCTGGAACAATATGCATATTCTTGATGTTAATCACCTTCTGCAAAGCAGGTAGGCAACTATTTAGTAGAATTTAGCAAAGGGTTTACTCTTAAACAATCAGTATCACACACACTACAAAACACTTATTTAACACTTTTGTAATGTTTTCATCAGCAATAAATAATTTCAATTCAGCTCCCCGATCCCCATATGTAACTAGTTATCCAAGAAAAAGGAAATAATAAATAACAACCTCCACTTTGAGGTAAACAAAAAGGAAGCCTTGAAGTTTGGTGAGCTATTTCTTGCTCTAAATCAATATGCCTGGTTAAAGGCCTAACTACATGAATCTGCATAGAGTGTCCCTATATTTTGATATATGGAATTGATGCACTGGGTAGATGTGGCTATATTTCTGAGAGCAAATCCAGGCAAATATAAGGCGCATGAATATACGAAACCCTTGGAATGAAATATGAATCTTCTTTGTCTACAAACGATAAATGTACAGGTAATGCCACTTAGAGTCTCATGGATAATCCATCCTAGCTTGGACTGAACAGTGATGGTATGCTTAACACATGCAAGCAAGATGGTTTACAATTTTTTCCAAAGTAAGCAACTTTGAGGACCTATTTATTCTAAGGACCTATTATGTAGTGGATCGATTGAAAATTTCAGTTCAAAGACGTGGACCTTGAAGACTCCACAAATGAAGGTACTTCTAAAACTCAAAAAGAAAAAAGAGGGGCCAGTTTACAATAGGGTTATCCTATTCGTTCAAATATGATGTACAAGTACATTACAGCCCTATTCTTCTTTGTCCCTTTGCTCTCCTTCTTCTCTTTATCATGGATAGAGTAGCTTTCAAGAGTCATAACTTCAACATCATGCATTCAAATCTTACCTTTCCAAAGCTAAGCCCAACATTCTTATAAAAAAAAAGTAATAACTATATTGATGACACATGTATGTAAACCAGGAGAAAAGCGTGAATGAATGAATCAGAAACACTAACCAAAGGAAGGTAACCCTACCTCAATTCCTTGATGGTGTTATCCTCCTCAAGTTTTGATTTAGCACCAGTGGTAAGCTTGGGTGGAGGAGGCAGCCAATCTTCTACTTCTTCAACTTTCTTAGTCTCGATAATCATAACTTCACCATCTTTTTGTTCCTTCATGACCTTATTAAGGGTCTAAAGGAAAAACGTAGTTGGTAAGACAGTCCCTAAAACTAGCATCACAGGAAAATAAATTCACATGCTCATTATCCGCTTTCTACATCTTATTTCTCGGTTCCTACCAATTCAATGCGCTCCAAAGGTGGAAGTCAGCCTTGGATATTATTCAAGCTGAAGTGTATGACTCTCAAAATAATGAACTTGGACAACAGTGAACCATCTAACAGCTTACACTTAACTACAAAATGCCCAACTCCTCAACTTCAATTTCAAGTAGATGTAAACCGAGTGCGTTAAGAAAATCTTACCGAAAAATTGGAAATTTTCCTCCTTTTAGTGAAGTTCCCAAACGGAACATGGTCATCGTCGTCGTCGTCATCATCATCTTCACATTAAAATATCAAGAAGAATTTTAATTGATTCGGAGGAAAAACAGACAAACAAAACAATGAAAATTTAAGCCACCAAGCATCCAACTTTCTCATTTTCTCGCTTTTTTTTCCTTTACGATATGGAAAGATAAAATAAAGGACGAACATTCAAAATTTAAATAATCACCATCGATGCAAATGAAATTTGAAGGCTGTACGCGGCTGTAATCGAACAAGGGTTCTAGATCTTCTGAGTTTTCCTGAAGATTTCGAGAATTTTCAAATTTAATTATGAATATTTATCGCAATAGAAATCCATAACCTCAAGCAAAACTACATAACTCACCATTGTGAATTTTAAATAAGGAAAAATCTGCTATCAATCTATATCTGTCCCGCCGTTGTCCAAATAAACCCCAAATTTAAAAACCAACCCTTTTATTTATTAATGCTAAAGTCGACAGCCTCCGTACCGGGCCTTTTGTCTCTTTTTTTTTTTTTCCCTTTTCATGAAACCCCTTCAAGCTGTTAGCCCAAACCTGTAAGGGCTCATCTTGACGTTTGTGTGACAAATTTAACCCCTCCGTTTGCTTTGAGTTTTGTACCTTAATAGGGCTTTTTCCGGAAAAATATTACGAAAAAAACCCATGAGAAAACTTACTATATAAGTAGCGTACGGCTACACGCGCGCCTTCCCAAAAGAAAAAACAAAAAAGAAAAAAAAAAATTGATCAAGAAAGATGCCTACCGCATCATGTCTTTGGTTAGAGCTCATTTTATCCTCTTTCATTTTTTGAAATCCCTCTTACTATCTGATTCTCACTACCTAATCGATAGCATAACTTTAAACATACTTTCGCACCCCGTTTTCACTACCAATCAATAAGTAAAACTAGTGATCTTCTTTTTTCCGCATTTATTTTTATAATATACAAATTCTACCATTAAAATACTTTATAGTAGTTAAAGAAAATTAGTATACTATATTTATATTTAGTATGCTATATATGTGCTAATCTATAGTTAAATAACTTATGTGGTAACGTAAAAAAAGAGGAATGTCACTCGTGAAATGCAATTAATTTCACTTGTACATTGATTAAGTAATCTTGCATACATGTATGATATATGATGAAATGTCCTACCAATAAGTGAAATTACATGAATGCCATGTATTACATCACGTATTACGAGAAATTATATAGGCTTAACTTATTTTTAAATTGCTAGATCAATAGGTTGAGAATGGCTGACTATGTGAAAATTATTGTGTGTGCAAGAGGGAGTATCATGAATGGAAGTATTAATTTATAATATGATAAGGAGCTAGTGAAAAAATTAAAGATAAGGAATGATTCAAACTTTAGTCAGTTCCTCCAATGAATCTATGTGAGTATTAAAATTAATCCTACTAGAGTTGAGCTTATACACCAACACTCTTGTTATTATCAAGGAGGAGTTTCGTACACTTTAATAACCATAAAAGATGATGATGATGTAGAAGACTTTATTAAAATGGCTAATGCATTTGAAGAAAACTGGATGCAAGAAATATTTGTTAAGCGTAGCACATGAGATAAGTGAAGCGGCTATACTCTTATAGACATGGATGTACAATAGATTCTCCCACATAGTTCCCTATAACAAGACTAGATTTGTCATCTAAGAAGGGTTATCACTTGTAGCTAGGTGTGTGGTATCATACGACACAACGCACCACGTTATGTATGTTGTTGATGCCTACTAGACCACATTCAATTTTGTAAACGAGTCAACAGGTATGTGGTATTTCAATATTTTCATCTTATGTTGTATTTGAATGCAATTTACTAATACACTTCCCTTTTTAATGTATTGTAGGTTGTATAGGAGCCATATATGAATTGTAGTGCCATTCGGGAACTACATAAAACCAAATCAAGTAAATTATTTCTTGTTTATATAAATAATTGACACTACAACCACAAACCCTAACTCAAAAAATCCACCAAATTCAAATTCGATCTCTTCAATTCAATTTCTCATCTCCAACTTTTAACTCTCTAATGGCTCGTACCAAGTGAGCCGTAGGTTACCACAAATAAGTCTATCAAAGGCAAAGCTCGTTGAAAGCAGTTTATGACCAAGGGTACTTGCAAATCTACTCTCGCAACCGGTGGTGCTAAGAAACCTCACAGTTTCCATTGCAAAATAGTTGCTTTACATGCAACCAAGTCCAATGAAGTGCTCTTTTTTAATACTACTTTTCATATTTTCCTTTCATAAAGTTTAGTCCAATAGCCACGACTTACCTTATTGGGTTGTTTAAGGACATAAATTAGTGAAAGGAGAAGAAAAATCAAATTTTGGGTTACTTGAGGGCATAAATACATGAGAGGTGAAGAAAAATCAATTTTCAGGTTATTTCTAGATACAAATCTGCAAAAGAGAAAGAGAAATAGAAAGGAAAAAGATGAAGGTAAAATTGTTTGTTTGATTCTAGTTACAGATTCATTTCTAGTACTTTTTTTCCACTAAACATTGTAAGTAGCATTCTCCCCTTATTCGATTCTTTCATAATCTCAATTCCATTCCCCTCATTCCGATTCAACGAAAGTGAACGGATCATAAAATGCAAGATGAGTTTTCAATGAATGGAAGAACTGGATCCAACCAAATCAAATTTTTAAACATGGTCCGTTCATCATTTATTTCAAAGAGGGTTAAATCAATCTTTGGCTTAATTTGAATGGTCAAACTAAGTCGAACCATTAAATTCGTATCAAATCACTTCATATTTAAAAAAAAAAAAAAAAGAACTAGCATATTATAGTTTTTAATGTCTAACTCGAAGTCTCTTAAATTTTAAGAAATGTTTCAATGATATTAACACACTATAATTAATAAGTAGTAAGCAAGTATTAATAAAATTATAACACATAAAAATATAAATGCTAATTTTTTAAAACTACCTGTTGATTGTGGGAAACCAACTAAGCGAGATGAGGTAAATTAGGCTTAGATCTTAGAGCACGTACGTTACTGGGCCTTAACGAAGATCAAGCTCCTTGCCCCCAAGGTACCTAGAAAAAGCCCCATGTAGGTTCGAAGGCCCTTCAATGCTCAAGTTAATATGGGGTAGGTTAAGGAAGTAAAGAAGTGTTTAAGCACTTTTAAGGTACGGAGAAAGGTGTTTGGGTATAGTAATATTGAGTTATTGGTTTAAAGAGAGATTCAGGATTCTAAGAGTTCAAATCCTTACCTATTATCTCCATCTACTATTTATAGTATAAGGGGTGCAACTTCCCGGGGTACGCATCAACATGGGGTCCATTCGTACTTGCTGCTAGCAAAGGATATGCATTGAGGGGCTAACAAGGCAACTTTGGATATTGGTTGGCCATGACTACACTAGTGGCCATGTTTGTAACCTAGAGCTTTAACGTCCTCAAAGGATGTCAAATGTGCTAGCTATACCAACATGTTAGGTCGCAATTAATGAGGAGGGGAGAAGTGTAGGCACTAAGGACAAATATCCCTAAGAGCAGAAGAGAGAGGAGGCTCTAAGTGATCCACGAGCAATGAGCTGGACTCCTGGGAGAGTTCATGGAAGAGGGGGTGTCCTCCAGTAGTAGGCACAGCTCACAAGATGGGAAGGCCCTCATAGCCCAAGTATGCCTGGACAGATGATCGAGTCCTTAGGAGTTAAGTGCTCGGATAGTGGGCTTCCAAGGTGCCTATATGCAAGCCAGGCATTCGGGCATAGTAAAGCGCTTAGGCAAGGTGAGGTGTTTGGTTATTTGGTTGTCAATAAGCCTTGGAAGGCCTCTATTCAAGTTAGGCCTCAAGCTAGCCTAAAATAGCATATTAACACTTCCTCTCCCATTCTTCTCGACATTGAAAATGTAAAGAGGGTAAGTTCATTGGGAGCACAGGCTCAAGGCATTTATGGTCCTGCTCTGAGTAGGGTACTTGGGTACATCATTGGTTGAAGTGACATTAGATGCATCTGCTAAGATCTATTATGGCATGTGGTGATCTTCGGTGTGCTTAATGTAGCCCTTCTACTGCTCGATATGCAATGACCCCTTGAGAAGAGCAACTCAAATTAAGAAGCAAGAGTTTTGTATGGGAGATTCTGTTCTTTAGGGTTCTCAGACACGTAGTGAGTGGTCAATAGTCATGCAGCTAGCAAAATAGACAAACTGTACAACTAGCGTGGTAGTGGCCAAGCAATGATGTTGAGCCAAGCTGATAGATTAGTATTGCTGAGCTAAGCAGGTAAGTCTTATGAGGTAAGTTCAGCTTGGACGTACTAAGTATAGCTTAAATTCAAGTCGGTTAGACAGATGATCGGATGTTTCGAACCACTGATCGAATGTACCTTTGGTCAATAGTTAAAGACTATCGATAAGTATAAGAGGGTTCGGCTCAGGTAAGGCATCAAGTTGGTAGACTGCAACAGTTCAAACTCTTCAGTTATGGAGTGTAAAGAAAGAACTTGCCTTGCCATGTTCTCTAGTCCTCGAGCTCGAGCTCAGGTCAAAGGTCTAATAGCTTGATTCCTATCATCTTTGCAAGTTGATTAGGATTTAAGGTCAAATTTGGCTGGTCCTCATCCAACTTCTCCTCAGGTCGGTAAAGGCTGAGGTTGGCAACATTAAATACGTCAAACACTCTGAATTTTTTTAGTAGTTTTAGCCGGTATACATTATCGTTTATCTTGTATCCAAAATGGTTTTCATCTTTAGCAAACAGTTTGTTCTTCCTCTTGTTATGAATCCTTTCCTTACTTAAGTGTAGCCATACTTGGTCATTAGGCCAAAATTGCTTGGTCTTCCTTCCTTTGCCTTTCTCTTTTAGTTTTATAGCATCTTAGTCAATGTGCTGGGAGACTTGTTAGTAGATACGCTAGATGGACTGAGCTTTGGTTCTTGCTTGTAGATCTTCTTGGTCAGTGGATAGCTTCGGGTTATGATTAAGGGCTAGTTCTTGATTAAAACCATAGATGACCTCAAATGGGGTGTATCTAGTGGTGGCATATATTGTTCTATTATTAGCAAATTCTACCATAGGTAGGCAGACGCCCTAGTTGGCTAAGTTATTTTCCATTATAGCTTGGAGCAATGATCCCATGATGTGGTTGATAACCTCTGTCTAGCTATCAGTTTGGGGATGACAAGACGTATTGAACAATAATTTGGTTCCCATTAAGCACTAAAGAGTTCTCCAGAAATAACTCAAGAACGTTAGGTCTTTGTCTAATACCATACTCTTTAGTACTCCATGCAAGCAAAATATTTCTTGCAAAAATAAAAAAGAAATAGTCGAAGCATCATTAATCTTGGTACAAGACACAATGTATGCCATCTTACTAAACCTATCCACGACAACCATCATAGAGGCTTTATCTTAGGTAGCTCGAGATAATTCGAGGACAATATCTATAATCAGATTAGCTCATAGTTTGGTCAAAACAAGTAGAGGCGTTGCCTTCCCTTGTTTAACTCAACTCTTAGCCTTCTTACAAGTAGCACATCCATCAATTACATAATGCATATCTCATTTCATTTTAAGTAAGAAGAACCTATCATTTAATAGCTCTTACGTCTTTTTTTCTCCAAATTGCCCGGAGAGTCCTCTATTATGTGCTTCTCTTACCGGTAGTTTCATTATTGAACAAGTCAACACACATAATTTGCACTTAGGAACAAATAACCATCTTCCACATGGTATTCATCCACTATTCTTCCTTCTCTACAATGACTATGTATAGAACCAAAATGAGAATCATATTGATATTGTTCTTTAATGCTTGCAAATCTTATCAGTTTGGTCTAAAACTCAATGAAAAGAGCATGCCTTCTTGATAAAGCATTGGAACTACATTATTATGGCCTTGCTTGTATTTGATGATGATATTAAACCCTTTTAGAAATTCGATCCATTGAGCTTAGCATTTAGAGAGCTTTGATTGGCTTCACAAATACCTTAAGGACTCGTGATCCATGTATATGACAAATTTCTTTGGCAAAAATAATGTTGCCACATGTGAAGAGCTTTGATTAATGCCAAGAGTTCTTTGTCATATATAGAATAGTTTAGCAGTACTCCTTTGAGCTTTTCACCATAATAAGCGATAGGTCAACCTTCTTGTATCAGCACAACTCTGATGTCGATACTTGATGCATTGCATTCAAGCTTAAACACTTTATTAAAGTCTAGTAGAGCCAAGATTAAGGTCAATGTTAACTTAGCTTTTACTTCAGCAAAACTTTACTCTTCTTTCTCTCCCTACTTAAGCTCTACATCCTTCTTCATTGGTTTAATCGGAGGTGCTACTATAGTAATGAATCATTGAATAAAGCATCAGTAGACAAATGTCGATCCATGGAAACTCCTCACCTTGGTACTTGAAGTTAGGGTTAACCACTCAACAATTGCTCGAACCTCTCTTCATCAACTGTTAATCCTCTTCTACAAATGACGTAACCTAAGAAGATCACCTCTTCTTGACAAAAATAGCATTTCTTCATGTTTTTGAACAATTTCTCTACTCAGAGGACATCGGAGACAACTTGGAGATGGTCAATATGACTTATCAGGTCAGCACTTTATATGGGGATGTTATCAAATTAGACAACGACAAACTTCCCGATTAGTTTTCTTAGAACATGGTTCATCGATCTCATAAAAGTGCTTATGGAGTTTGATAATCCAAAGGGCATGACCATCCACCCGAATAGGTCATGTCAGGTTTTAAAAGCAATCTTCCATTCACCCCTTTGCCTCATTCGAATTTGGTGGTATCCTAATTTCATGTCGATCTTGTTGAATACCTTTGCACCACTTAGTTTGTCTAGCATATCATCTAGCATATCATCTAGCTTTGGAATGAGGTATTTGTACTTGATCATAATCTTGTTCATAGCTCTATTATCTACATACATACGCCAAGTACCATCCTTCTTCGGCACAAGTAATACAGGCAACAACACAGGGGCTAAAACTTTTTCTTACACATCCCTTCTCTAATAGCTTATTGACTTGTCTTTGGAGCTCTACAGCTTGCTCAGGATTCATTCTATAAGCAAGCTTGTTTGGCAATATAACGCCAAGTATTAATTCAATGCAGTGTTCAATACCTCAAAATGGAGGTAATCCTTCGAGCAATTGCTCGAGAAATAGGTTGGAATATTCATCGAGTAACTTGTTGACTACCTCTGGCAACTTCACTTGTTCCTTCAATTCTAGTAGTCTCCTTACCAATAAGAAGGTCAGCAGGTCAAACTTGATGGCTACTCAAAACTTAGCTCTACTTAGTACCGAAGCCTTCTTTGATTCTCAAGCCAATTTAGCTTGTAATTTACTTGATTAACTCAGGGTCATAGGGTTCAAGGTAATTTTTCTCCCATCCTTCTTAACCACATACGTGTTCCTGAAACTGTCATGAATAACCCTATCATCAAAAAGACAAGGTCTGCTTAGCAACACATAAGATGCTTATATGGGTAACACACTACAAAGAATTTCATCAAAATAATTTCCAATAGAGATCGGCAGTAACACTTGCTAAGTAACATGTATTGCCCCCTTCTCATTTAGCCAATGTAACTTATATGGCTTCGAGTGTGAGATAGTCTATAACTTAAGATTCTTAACTAGGTTGGTAAATGCCACATTGATGCAACTTCTACTATCCGCTATGAGCACATAAACCTGCTCGTTTACTTTGTAAGTGATGTGAAATAGGTTCTCTCTCTGCTTCTCCTCAGTAGAGAGTTCTATAGAAAATACATCCTCTTCAACAAGCTTATCTTCTTGGGTAGTATCCTTTTCGGGGACAACCTCCTCCTCGAAATCCTCATTAGTATTATCCACATTAAGTTTCGAAACATCCCCTTTGATAATCATAGTTCTTCTATTCGAACATTAAGTGGCTACATGTCTAAACCCTTGACATTTAAAACACCTAATCTGGCTTGTCTTCCTCCTAGATTCTTGTCCCTTCTCTTAAGTTCTCAATAGCACTTTACCATAAGTTGGTCAGCTTTTTGTTCAACTCTGACATTTGTTCTTCTACTCAACTCGGTAACTTCCTTAAGCGGATCGCCTTAACTAGATAGGTTGGCTTGGCCTATTCCTCCCCTATCTTTCCACTTACTAGGCTACTCTTATAGCATTGTCCAATGTAGTAAACGGTTGCAGCTCCACAACATCTTGAATGTCGCCCCTCAATCTAGTAAGAAATTCGGATACTGTTCGGGTTGATGGTTTATCCACTTTACATCAAATCATGAGTATTTAGAACTCCTAAACATATTCATCAATAGTCTGGCTTCCTTATCTCAACTCTTGAAGCCAAGCAAAAGTGTCATGCAAATAAATATCCGATATGAATTTGTTTCTAAGTATCCTCTTCATCTCGAGCTAAGTATTTACTTCCCTATATCCTCCATGTCTCCTTATCACTTGGAAGTTCTTCCACCACATCATGGCGTAACCTAAGAACTCTATAGCAGCAGTCTTCACTTTCTCATGGTCTTTATACTGGTAATAATAAAAAATATGCTCCACCTTTCCTTCCCCAGTCTAGATAGTCATCAAAGTTTCTAGAACCATTGAAGCTCAAAATTTAAAGCTTCACTTGGTCGATAACTCAGGGTACTTAAGCTCACTCCTCTTCCTCATTGTACTCTTCTTCTCCTTCTTCATCTTTATCACCTAAGTCAATTATTCTCCGCACACATCATCCTACTCCTCTACCTTAATCTTGTCAAGCAAGGACCTTTCCTCTCATAGGTTAACGACTTGGTGAGTATTATGTACGACTTCAGCAAGTCAAATGGACCAATGCTTGAACAACTCTTGTTAAATCGACTATAAGGTTAGCCACCTCATCAATTCACTCATTGGTACTTTTAGGGGTGTTCTGAAGTTGTCATCTATTATAGACAACACTACTATTATCATCTCTAATACTAGCTTGACACTTGGATTTGTCATCCTTTCAACAAAGCTTAGTAAACAAACTCAAAATCCACAAAATAACAAACACTGTCCTTTCATGCCAAACAACTCACATACATACTTCTCCACACAAAAGTTTAGGCTAACTGCTAACACATCAACTACTCCGAAGAACAATAAATCCAATTGAAACTTACTATGTTTTTATATGTTTGAAACAGGGCATAGACACTCCACTTTTGCCCACTTGTGTTTTTTTTTTTTAAATTTATTTTAGAATAGGGTAAGGGGTCCCAATTTAGAAAAAGCACAAATAAATAGAAAACTTAGAAAACTACAAAAAATAAAAAATTTAGAAAAAAAAAAAATACAAAAGGGAAAATTTGGATAAAAGTACAAAAAATAGAAAATTTAAGGAAAATTTATAAAATTAAAAAATATATATAATAAATAATAAAAATTTTAGATAGTTTAATAAAACATAATTTTTAATTTAGTTTTATTATTTTTTTAGGCCTTAATGATAATAAGAGGAAATAGATGTTGGGCTTGAGCTTAGGCTTAAATTTAAATCTAGCCCAGACTGATCTTATCCATATATGCAATTTGATTGCACATATGAATAAGGTATAAGCCAACGGCCTAACAATAAAGTACTTAAACATTGCATTGGAGCTAGCTTGAGGTCTTGGGTTTAAATCTTACCAAAGGCATAAATGCCTTTTGTTTTTTCTCCTTCATAACACACATCACCATGTATTAGGGGTTTATTGTGCCACGTGTCTTGACATGTGGCACTTGATGATTAGACTAAGTTGACATGGTGCTACATGCATGCTACATTAGCATTGTCATCCATGCGTTAAGCCACGTAGCATGACATGTATCCCTAACACATGACATGCTCTCACCATGTCAGTTGCCACATGTCTTGTCTTGACACGTAACACGACATGATTCGTCCCCACGGTTGACGTAGTGCCATGTTAACACCCTTTTCTCTCCCTTTCCTTCCTTTTTTGTTCCTTTCTCGCTTGTAAAACAGCTTATACCCCACACTTTGTAGTGATTTTTCAAACGATTCCCTCACGCGAGCACATTATTTTTTAGTTCAATCTTGCATTCCACATGACCCCCTGTAAATTGAACCCAAAAACCAGGTTGGATTTAGTCATTTGACCATTCAAGTTGGGGTATGAAAAATAAGGAAAAAAGAGGAAAATATGAAAATAGAGCCATTAATGTTTTTTTTCCCTATTCTTACCCATTATTCCCATATACATAATACACACCGACTACCCTCACTTGGATGACAAAAGAGCACACACACAACTCAACACACATTCTTCAATTGACAGTGAATACCCTCTCTTAAGCTGCAACGCCGTCGTCGTGCCTAACCAAGCTCCACCCTGCAACATTACGAACAACACCAAACAGTAGCACTATACCCACTTATAAACAACAATCACCAACTGCCCTCTATCTCTCTCGACAACACAACTCTACCTTCTCCTCCCCATTGGCCTTCTCCTTACCTCGTGATACAATAATTCAACCAAAGATACATACATTCCCCCATGTACAATACAGATCACATTCCCACTGATGGGAATCAGGCTACTAGACCTCTTACTTGCAGCCGAGCCTGAGGATTAGAGGGGCTAGCACAACGAATCCTCCTATTCCAATCAACCCCTGCCGAAGCCAAGCACTTCCTTACCGAGTTACCTTTAATGTTATGCCATATGACCACCCATTGCTCTGTGGTATGTTGAGTTGATGAATACTCTCTAGCGCCAAACCAACCAATTACTCAGCATTTTCCTTGCCGAGAAGCCGAAAGAGAGAGAGAGATCGAACTAACTAAGCCATCCCTGCTTGAACAAAGCCGTTTGTCCATACTTTTTGTCCGCATCTCCTCACAACCTCACCAATGCAGCATCGCCACATGTAAAACATCATGTGTAGAATCTGTAGCACAAATGATTGTTTCCTTATATATTCATTTTTACCCCTTTGTATCATGTACATTGCTTCTTTAGGAAATGTCCTTTTTGTCTTTTCTCTTTTGGGCAAGTTACCCTAACTTATGGGTATAAATATCCTTATACTTATAGCTATAAGAGATCAGATTATCTTCAATACACTTTGAGTACTTTCTTCCTTGTGTAAACATTGTTGTTTACTCTCGATATTACTCTTATCCTTTCCCTTAAGTAAGGTTAGGTGATGAATAACCTCATTGGACCAGTTCGTGCATCATGTCGAATTGTGCAATGAGCCCTCGGAAATTCCATTGGTGCATCATATCCTCTAGAGCTGTTCGTGAGTTTTTGCTTATAATTTTATTCATCATTTTTGCCCTCTTTTGTACCTTTCCCCATTCACCCTTTTCGAGTTTTTTGCAAGCTCGAACCCATTCAGTAACCAACTTTATCTGTTCTTGGTCACAATTCATAACACCTACCCTCGTCCTCTCTCTCTCTCACCATAACTCTCACAACTCATACTCTCACACCAATAGCTCATACGTGACTAACAATGACCTAACACGATACCCAATAGTAGTCATGCTCACCATTCTCATATACCAAACTACGCCACGATACGCCTTTTTGTCGAACATCTCATTTACTCAAAATATAACACCAATCCTCGACCTCATACACCAGACCATGCCATGATACGCCCACTTCGCCGAACATCGCACTCACTCAAAATACAACACCAATCCTAGACCTCTCGTCCTCAACTCGCAGCAATCTCCTCGCTGCGTAACCATCCACTAAGCTTGATGCACAAGAACACCACCACGAAACATCATCACCATCGACTAAACACCTAAACTAACTACTTAGACAAGTTCACAGCATCCCCAAACCTCCAATCGAATACTCCTTTAACTTTTAGTAAATGCTGTTACATGTGCCACCCAATAACCATTGCTGTCATCCAAACTAATAACCACCAAACGTAATGGCATCGAAACTACCACCCATTCCCTAATAGAATACCCATAAAAATCACTTTTCCTACTTAATTCGGTGCTTGAATCGATCGAAATTGTCACCTTCGACTATTGCTGCATCCTTGATTCATAAACCACAAGCTGACCTGAATCTGTGCTCCAGACCTGGCTCACTATCCATCTCCGACCAACGCCCAAAGCTCTAAAGTCTAACCCTTTTTCCTTTTAGTTATTTTGTAATTTTTTTGTTTTGTTTATTTATTTATTTTCACATTATAATTGTAACTAAAAGAAACCAAAAAAAAAAAAAAAAGAAAAGCAGAAAAAAAAGGAAGTTAAAAACATTTAGTTTTTATTTTATGTTTTATAGAGATATTAATAATAAGGAAATAAAAAAAATAGAAAAAAATAAAATAAATAATAAAATAAGTAGATTCGAAAATAAAAATCGTGTTACCTCTTAGAAAATCACTTTCCCAAAAATAAATAAAAGTAACTAATCCTTTTTTCTAAATTAAGACCTTTTTTTAGAATTTTCCACAAATAAAATTCGATTTAAGACCTATTGAGAAATTTTCCTTAAATAAATTTGAACTGGTTTAAAACGTAAACCCGATTGACTATTTCTAGAATTAAAATCAACCAATGAACTAAAGTTTTTACCAAAATAACTATATATATCTGATTTTGAATAGCGGGTATGTAAGCACCTCTAAGATAACATAAAAAATGAAAAAAACTTAAATTTTTCTAAGTAAGTTTAATTCATCCAATTTAATATAATAGAATCTAATTTGTTAGCTGGTGATTGAATTTCACTTTTGAAAAGAGTAATTTTGAAAGGAAAATCTAAATTCAAAAAATTAGTAGTGGTACCCATAAGGGTTTAAAAGAGTAGCCTCTGGACTCGATCTTCTAGTTTTCAAAAATCCTTTTTTAGAAATTGGTTTTTTTAAGTAAACCAGTCCGACTTAACCCAACCCTCTCTTTCCCAACTCTGGTCGGGTAGTCACTCCAAAATATTTTCAAAAAACATTTCAAAAATAAAAGAACTAATTTTCTTTAAACTTTAGTTGAAGATCAATGTTAAATGGGCAAAGTTTAATATTGATCAGTTTAAGGAAGACTTATTTATAAAACCAAGATATATCAGGCTTATGTAAATATATGTTGTTTTTTGCCATATTCATTTTCACATGCATTATATTAGGGACATAGGGGGAATAATTGCTTCAAAGATGCAAGGTAAACGCAATCAAACCTAAGGCATCTTAAGACCTTGGGGGGTGGGAGGCGGGGCGCATTGTGTAAGCTTCGGTTGTAGTGGCGTAATCACCGCTTGAGGTTGATTAGACCACCCCACTTAAGTTTGATGTGATCAATGAAAGTGTTTTCTAAAAATAAGTAAGATCGCAAAGCTTAAGGACCTTTTAGAATCTACCTTAATTGTATATATTCCCCTTCAAGCTTAAGTTAATACATTACTAAAGAATTGCAACCCTATTAATGTTCAAGAGTTCTAATGCAATCGGTTTTTGAAAATAATAGTAGGGTTGTTACTTAAGGAATAATGTATTGACCCAAACGATCCTAACATCTACATATTTCCATGTAAATTCTTTTGTTTCATTAATAAATGATTCTTAGTTATGAAATGTTTAGGCGTAAAATGGCTAATAACCCAACAAATAATCGGAGAACTAATAGGCTACTGGACATCTCTATAATTCGTAAGCAACTATCAAAGGATGAGATTGCCTATCTAAAGGAGAAACTAGAATGCTCTAAAGCTCACAACCGAGCCTTAAGGGCCCTTTTAGGATAAGTCATTAAGGAAACCCATGAAATGTTGGAGGGCCTTAAGGCTCGTTTGCAAGACTTGGTTTAGGGTTTTTTCAATTCATATCTAGAGAGCCTATAATCATCATCATATTTCAAGAATAAATGTTTGGCCTTCTTCCTTTGTTTTTTGTACTTTGATTCTTCGAAATAATAAAAGGTTCTCTTTTAATTTCATGTTCTCCATTCTCTAGTGTTTCCTTCTTTGTAAGTAAAACTCATTTAACCAATCTCCTATCCCCCTTAGGGAAATGTAAATAATTAACTCATTTGATTTCTTGGTTTCTACAAAATAAAACTTTATCTTTCTCTCTCTTAAAAAAAGGAAAAAAAAAAAAGAAACAAAGAAATGAAAATGAAAATAAAAGTTGTTGACGGTTATAAATCCTTATGGGCTCAACCTAAATACGAAGGGGCCAACCCAAGCCCAGGCCTTTAGCCCGCTCAAGCAACCAACCATCCCAAACACTTGGCTTCCAACCCACACAAGGCCCTTCGACCTGTTAAGGCAACCAGCCCAAACACTTGACACGTTAAGGCATCCAACAAACACAAACCATGACTTATCAAGGCAACTAACCTAAACACAATCCTTGGCCCATTAAGGAAGCCAACCCCTATTTAATCTAAACACTAACCTTTAGCCTATTCAAGCAGCCAATCTAAACATAAACCCTTAGCCACTAAGCCCATCAAAGCAGTTGACCTAAACACAAACCTTAATCCATTAAGGTAACTAAGCCAAGCCAAAACCCCTGGTCCGTTTAGAAAACCAAGCCCAATCATACATTAAGTCAAAACACAACCTAAGTTTTGAACTCAAACTAAGTGAAAAGTATCAAAATTGGGGCATATTTTAAGGAATTTAGGTGGGGGGGCGCAAAGCCAATCTTCACCCTGGGCAAATAAATATAGATTCCTCCCTAAAGAATTGGTAACTCACTTTTGAAAAAAAAAATTAGGATAAAAAGAGGCAAACTATATCCTACATACTAACCCAATGATTTGAGAGTTAAGCGACATAATGGTGAGAATATTTTGGACTCATTCCTTACAGGAAGTTTACTTTGAATTTAATATGTAGATTAAAGTGAAGTTAAGCATTCATTTTCAAATCCCAAACACAATTATCTCTTGTTGACCTCTCTGTAGAATTTTTAAAATTAAACCATATCAAGAACTACCCTACAATTGGGCAATTTGGAGGTTAGGGTCATTGATTAGGAGATAAGAATAAAATTGGTTTATGCCAGCTTAAGTAATGTTAATTCAAAAACAACTTTTATTCTTAATAAGTTATTTTTCTTTGAAATAAAGAAAAGCCAATTCCTTTTCAAACACCTTAAACTTATACATACCACACCTTAAGCCCATACGCTTAGAATCCATGAATTTAGGGCTTTAAATCTCTAAAAGACAAAAACTTAGTAATGGAGATAATTACTTTTTGGCTAAAGGAAAAGAGAAGAGCAAGAAACAATAGGGCAAAGTAATAAACTAAAAAATAATCGGGGCAACAATAACAAAAAAAAAAAGGAGAGAAGATAACAATAAAAAAAAGAGAGAAAAAGGCTTGAAAATCAAGCTTATGTGTAAAAAGAAAAGCTCCAACTAAAGAAAGTCCAAAAAATGTAAGGCCCATAATTAAAGCCCAAACACTCTAAAGAAACACAAAGCCCTCATGCCTATTCTGAATCTCGTGCCCAACCTAAAAACATAAGCCCTACATATCCATCCCAAATCATAAGACATAAAAGCCCCCTTTAAACATCACAAACGCAAGGTCTTTCCACCTACAATACTTTCCATACACAATAAAAGCTTTTTTGGTTTTAAAAGATAATTTATCTTTAATAAAAATTGTTTTTTAAATTGGGGCAAGCATACTTCTAATTTTTCCTAAAGGTTCTTGACTTGTATACCGGGACAAATAGAAGTATTTATTTCAAAGTAAGCTTTCTTATTAGTCATTTTTTAAATCCTCTGACCAAAAGCTTAAATTCATAATGTTGAACCAAAAAAAGACCTAACAAATTGATCAAAACATGTCACTTGCAAAATGGACTGTAATTTTTAGAACTAAATTCAAGGGTGTAAAGTTCGTAAAGAAGCCATCTTCGATTAAACTAATCATGAGTTACCTTTTCCTTAGGAAAGGAATATTTAATATCATAAGACACCATGAGAAAACCTTAGGAGCGTATTGAGAAACCCCTAGGAGCGTATTGAGAAACCCCACATGATTACTAAGGAAAGGGGTAGTTATAACACTTGTTCCTTAGATAAGAATTTATACTGGTTGGCGAACTTTCAAAAAAAAAAAAAAGGAGAAGAGAGAGATAGTAAAGGCTTGTTGCAAGTTTTTTTTTTTTTCCATTTTCAAATCCGTATCGACTTGATTAGCTAAACTTTCAATTCAGGTCATCCGTTTCCTTTTCAATGTGGTCATACATTTTAAGCTGATCAAATTAATCTAAGTCATTAAGGGCTTAATCCCTGAGGTCTATTTCATCACCAAATTCTTTGTCTATAAATATTTTTCAAGCCAGGAAGTTCTCTTTTGAAAAAATGGTTACTTTTCTTACTTTATTTCTTCAATCCTTCATCAACTTTCCTTAGGGTTTAAGGTAGCTCTTAGAGCACTATCCCATCTTTAATCCATTCTTTTTAGGGTTCTAGCCAGCTCTTAGAGTGTTGTCCCATTGCAATCCTTTTTTTAGGGTTCTAGCTACCTCATAGAGCACTATACCGATTTACCATCTTCTCTTAAGGCTTAGCGAGCCCATAAGATGCTTCCCTTTAGTCTTTCCTTCTTAAGATCTTAGCAAGCCCATAAGGTGCTTCTCTTCACTAATCTTTTTAACAAGCTCATAAGGCGCTTCTCGTTTCCAATCTCTCTTTAGGATCTTAGTAAGCCTGTAAGGCGTTTCCCATTTCCAATTTCTCATTTAAGGTTTTTAGTCAGCTCATAAAGTATTATCTCAACTCAATCTCTTTTCGGTGTTTTTAGCGAGCCCATAGAGTACTTTCCTTTCACTAATATCTCTTAGTAAGCCCATAAGGCACTTTTTCACCAATATCCTTTTAGTAAGCCCATGGGGCACTTTTCTTCACCAATTGCCTTTAGTGAGCCCATTAGGCACTTTTCTTCACTAATATCCTTTTAATGAGCCTATGGGGTGCTTTTCTTCACCAATATCCATATAATGAGCCCATTGGGCGCTTTTTTTCACCAACGTTTCTTCTAATAAGCCCATAGGGCACTTCCCTTCATCAATTTTTTTAGGGTTTTGGCGAGCTCATAGGGTGCTTCCTTATTCATTAATCTTATTTCAACATTTCAGCAAACCTATAAGACGCTTCTCTTCACCAATTTCTTTTAGCAAGCTTATAAGGTGCTTCTCTTCACTAATTTCTTTTAGCAAGCTCATAGGGCATTTCTTTTCACCAATTTCTTATAGTGAGCCTATAGGCCACTTGTCTTCATCAATTTCTTTTAACGAACCCATAGGGTACTTCCTTTACCAATTTCTCTCAAGTAAGCCCATGGGACTCTTTCTTCCATCATTGATTCCTTTTAGCAAGCCTATAGGGCACTTCTTTTAAGTCAATTAAGGGTTGCTAATCTCTTAGATACGTTCCTACCTAAGTTAATAAGCTTAAAAGAGCACAACCAAGATTTTCCAAATTGATTCCAATTTAAGGTTGCTAATCCCGAAGAGACTCTCCCACCTAGGCTAGTAAGCTCAATTGAGCATGATCAGGATTTTCCAAATCCATTATAATTTAAGGCTAGTCCCTTAGAGACGCTCCTACCTAGGATAGTGCTTTCAGAAGAGCATGAGCAGGTTTTTCCAAATCGATTTCAATTTAGGGTTGCTAGTCTCCTAGAAATGCTCCCGCCTAGGTTAGTGCACTTAGAATAGCACAACCAGGATTTTCTAAATCTATTTCAATTTAAGATTGCTAGTCCCCTATAAACATTCCTACCTAGGTTAGTGAGCTGATAAGAGCATGACTAGGTTTTCTCAAATTGATTCCCACCTAGAGTTGCTAGTCCCTTAGAGACCCTCTTGCCTAGGTTAGTGCACTCAAAAGAGCATGACCATGATTTTCCAAATCAATTCCAATTTAGGGTTGCTGGTCTCCTAGGGACACTTATGCGCAGGTTAGTGCACTCAAAAGAGCACGACCATGTTTTTCTAAATCGATTCCAATTTAGGGTTACTAATTCCTTAGAGACACTCTTGCTTAGGTTAGTGAGCTCAAAAGAGCACGATCAAGTTTTTCCAAATCAATTCCAATTTAGGGTTGCTAGTCTCCTAGAGATACTTCTACCCAAGTTAATGAGCTTAGAAGAGCACAACCAGGTTTTTCCAATTTGATTCCAATTTAAGGTTGCTAGTCCTCTAGAGACGCTCTCACCTAGGATAATTAGTTCAGAAAGGTACGACCAAGTTTCAAACTAATCTTTTTAGCCAACTTCTAAGGCACTAAACCTTTCTAAAACTCACTTATCTAACTATTAAAGCACATTCACTCCCCCTCACCTTTCAACTTAGACCTTTCACTAAATCCCCGATGGATCAAGCTTAGGATAGCTAACTAGTTGTTGTGCTTCTTAGGACAAATTTCATCCTTGGGGTAAAAATGGTGTCTCTTTTATTTTTATGGCAAAGTTTTACTTAAACTTCGCCATAAAGAGAAGTAGTTATAAACAACTCATTTTTGCCCCCCTTGTGTTTTTTTAATTTTTTTTTTAAAATAAGGTAAAGGGTTATAATTTAGAAAAACTACAAAAAAAATAAAAAAATTAGAATAAAAAATACAAAAAAGTAGAAAATTTGGATAGAAGTACAAAAAATAGAAAATTTAAGGAAAATTTAGAAAATTAAAATATATATATAATAATAAATAATAAAATTTTAGATAATTTAATAGAATAGAATTTTTAATTTAGTTTTATTGTTTTTTCAAGCCTTAATGAGAATAAGAGGGAACAGATATTGTGCTTGAGCTTAGATTTAAAATTTTTAGATAATTTAATAGAATAGAATTTTTAATTTAGTTTTATTATTTTTTCAAGCCTTAATGATAATAAGAGGGGAGGGATATTGTGCTTGGGCTTAAATTTAAATTTAACCAAGGCTAATCTAGTTTATATATGCAATTTGATTGCACGTATAAATAAGATATAGGCCAACGGCCTAACAGTAAAGCACTTAAAGATTGCATTAGAGCTAGCTTGAGATCTTGACTTTAAATCTTACTAAAGGCATTAAATGCCTTTTGTTTTTTCTCCTTCACAACACACATCGCCACATGTTAAGGGTTTATTGTGCCACGTATCTTGACATATGGCACTCGATGATTAGATCAAAGTTGGCATGGCGCCACATGCGTACCACGTCAACATTGTCATCTACGTAACATATACTTAGCATGATAAATGTCCTCGATACATGTCCCCGATATGTTACATGCTCTTGCCATGTCAATTGTCACATGTCTTGTCTTGATACGTGGCACGACATGATTTGTCTTCACAATTGACGTAGCGCCATGTAAGTGCCCTTTTCTCTCTCTTTCCTTCCTTTTTTGTTCCTTTCTTGCATGTAAAACAACCTATACACTACACTTTGTAGTGATTTTTCACATAATTCCCTCATGTGAGCACATTGTTTTTTAGTTCAATCTCGCATTCTACATGGCCCCTTGTGAATTGAACCCAAAAACAAGGTTAGATTCAGCCATTTGACCATTCAAGTCGGGGTTTAAAAGATAAGGAAAAAAGAGGAAAATATGAAAATAGAGCCATTATTGTTTTTTTTTTTCTCTATTCTAACTTACTATTCCTATACACATAGTACACACCGACTGCCTTCACTTAGACAACAGAAGCACACATACACAACTCAACACGCACTTAGCAAACACCCTCTCTCAAGTCGCAATGCTTCCATCGTACCTAGCTAAGCTCTACCCTATAACATTACGAACAACATCGAATAGTAGCACACCATACCTACTCATGAATAGCAATCACTAACGCCTTCCATCTCTCTTAACAACACAACTCTACCTTCTCTTCCCCGTCAGCCTTCTCCTTACCCTATTATACAACAATTTGACTAACAACACACGCACACCCTTATGTACAACAAAGATCGCACATACATCCCCGACCTCTCTATCTCTCACCAGAGCACTTACAACCCATGCTCTCACACCAATAGCCTACATATGACTGATAATGACCCAATGCGATACCCAATAGTAGTCATGTGTACCATCTTCATACACCAGACCATGCTACGATATGCCTTCTTTGCCAAACACCACGCTTACCCAAAATACAACTCCAATCCTTGACCTCATACACCAAACCATGCCACAATACACCCTCTTCATTAAACACTATACTCACTTAAAACACAACACCAATCCTTGACCTCTCTTCCTCAACCCACAATAATCTCCTCTCTGCACAGCCACCATCACACATGATGCACAAGAACACCACCATGAAACATCATCACCACCGACCAAACACCCAAACCAAGTACCTAGACAAGTTCACAGCATCCCCAAACCTCTAACCAAACACTCCTTTGACCTCTAGCAAACACCACTATGTGTACCACCCAATAACTACCGTTGTCATCCAAACCGACAACCACCAAACATGATGGCATCGAAATTACCCCCCATTCCTTAATAGAATACCCACAAAAATCACTTTTCCCGCTTAATTTGGTGCCTGAATCAATTGAAATTGTCGCCTTCAATTGCTACTGCATCCATGATCTATGAGCTACAAGCCGAATCGAATTCGTGCTCCAGACCTGACCTGCTGTTAAGCTTCAACCCATGCCCAAAGCTCCAAAGTTCAACCCTTTTTCCTTTTAGTTGTTTATTTATTTATTTTCTCATTATAATTGTAACTAAAAAAGAACCAAAAAAAAAAAAGAAAAAAAAAGAAGTGAAAAAAGTTTAGTTTTTGTTTATGTTTTATAGAGAAATTGATAATGACAAAATAAAATAAATAGAAAAATAAAATAAATAATAAAATAAGTAGATTAGAAAATAAAAATCGTGTTACCACTTAAAAAATTGATTTTCGAAAAATAAATAAAAGTAATCGATCCTTTTTCCAAATTAGGAAATAAAATCCGATTTAGAACCCATCGAGAAATTTTCCTTAAATAAATTTGAATCAGTTTAAAATGTAAACTTAGCTGACTGTTTCTAGAATTAAAATCAACCAACAAACTAAAGTTTTTACCAAAACAAACTACATACGTCTGATTACAAATAGTGAGTACGTAGGCACCCCTAAGGCAACGAAAAAACTTAAATTTTTCCAAGTAAGTTTAATTCATCCAATTTAATAAAATAGAATCCAATTTGTTAGTTGGTCATTGAATTTCACTTTTAAAAAGGGTAAT
This sequence comes from Lumnitzera littorea, assembly GCA_024138015.1. Taxonomy (NCBI): domain Eukaryota; kingdom Viridiplantae; phylum Streptophyta; class Magnoliopsida; order Myrtales; family Combretaceae; genus Lumnitzera; species Lumnitzera littorea. The sequence continues at coordinate 44,643,976 of JAMXBB010000006.1, read as the reverse complement.
TTTGAAAGGAAAATCTAAATTCAGAAAGTTAATAGTGGTACTTGTAAAAGTTTAAAAGAGTAACCCTTGGACTTGATTTTCTGGTTTTAAAAATTGTTTTTTAGAAATCAATTTTTTAAATAGACCAATGGATAGGTTAAATCAATCCACCCAACCAATTTAACCTAACCCTCTCTTTTTCGATTTCAGTCAGGTGGCGACTCTAAAGAATTTTCAAAAAACGTTTAAAAAATAAAAGAACTAATTTTCTTTAAATCTTAGTCGAAGATCAGTATTAAACAGGTAGAGTTTAATATTGATTAGTTTAAAGAAGACTTATTTATAAAATCGGAAAATATCAGGCTCAATATAGGGCAAAGCAGAGTACTTTGCAACAAAGGTCTCATAATAACAACAAAATTTCAAATACTCTCACTAAAACACCTAAACTAACCCTCCTTATATTCGTAGCATACTTAATAACAATACTACATACTATATAGTAACAATCACAACTAAACAACAACTTACCTAAACGAACCTCCGCTTTGATACAAAGATGATACAATCTGCACTAATGACAGACAAGGCTAGTCATAAGGGGTAGGTCCAAGCATAAAAAAATGAAGATGGAAATGCATAAGAACAACGAAGTCAACAGGTAAAACTACAATTACCTTGGACGATATGATGCACTAAGGAACTATCGAGGACTCACAAAGCATACTCGATATAACGCAAGAGCTAACTTTGTGAGGGTGCTTACTACTTAATCTTGTTTAAGAGTTAAGATAAGAGTGAATCAAGTAAGCAAAGAAAATGCTTACGAAATGAAGTATATTCTATATTGATGATTTTTTATGATTATTTTATGCCCGAAATATTAGGGCAACTACTATAAATGGAAAAGACTAAAAAGGGTAATGCCCAAAATAAGTACGATACAAAGAATGTTTGAAGGGTAAAAATGAAAAATCAACAAAAGCAGGCATTCTATATGGGAGATTATGTTCTTTTGAGTGCTTGGACATGTGGCAAGTGGTCAATGGTCATGCAATTGGCAAAACAAACAAACTGTATGTGAGACTCCTAGTTTTATGTAATTGTTTGAGTGTGTAATTTATGGCATTAATGAAACTAACCCAAATGACTTAAAAATTTATGAGTAAACTCAAAATATTAAATGAGGACACCTTGTAGACTTAGATATTAAAAATATAATAAAATAAAAATAATATAGCTAAAATAGTGAAATTTAACTATATTATATATTATTTATTGAAATCGTGTAGGATAGGCTCTAATAGTTAATAAATATTTAGAGATAAACTATATATATAATAAAAATATTATGTGATATAAAATAATATATAGAATAAGTATATATACCCTACATGTAGTTATTATGTGTAATTATATACCTGTAATATCCTAAAATACCCAAATAATAGCATTTTAAGCTAAAATGAGATGGGATAATTAATAAAAATCCTTAACTAAGTTAGACAACTAGGAACTTCTTTCGACTGGCAAGTTATAAGCTCCAAATGTAAAGAAAGAGAGAAATTAAATCATTCCAACAACCAATTAGCTAAGTAAAAATCTATAACCACTTTCCCATATTTCATTTGCACAATTAAGGATTTGGAAAAAAATTAGAGCAAGTGAAAGTGATCAAAGAGGAAAATTTAGGAAAAGTTCAAAAATCAATACGTAATGTGAGCTTTAGAAGGTTCGGGAACCTAGGGAGCTTCTATAAGCTAAAGATCACCACTACAAGAGGCAGCAAGCACCGCCCAAATGTGCCGACAAAGGGGTTAGCCACCATTAGTGACTGAAGCTTAAAATTTCGATGAGGTTCTTTTTAAATTTGATTTTCAAAAAAATTAGTAAAAATATAAAAAAATCTAGAAAATTATACAAAAATTTATTCCTATGTATTTTTAAGTATAGAATCTAGAAAAAACATTTTTTTGGGTAAAAACTTAATAGTTACAATATATGTGCTTAAGAAACCGACAAAACCAATCATTTTTCAATGTTGAAATGAATAAGTTTAATGACGTAGTTTTGAGCTCCATTTTTTTTTTTTTTTGCAAACTATCCACTATTGATTCTAAAATTCAATATAAAGATTTTTAACAAAAATATTTTCTAACTTTTTACTTGATTTTTGAGCCTTAAATTATGATTAAAATGGTATTTTTGTTAAAAATTATTTGTATCTCTCTTAATGACCTCACTTGGATTTCGATCTCCACTAGTTATTGATGTATTCTTAGTGTATGGGTGCTATTGGATAGGGTTCTATTAGGTAAAGTTAAAAAAATTAAATATAATTCACTCATATGAATAGTTTGATAATATAAGAATTGGAGAAATTGGTGAAAGATGAAGTGTTATACAAGGAATTTAGATGTAATGATGCTGTGAAGTATGAGTTGGAGTGTTATTCTAGTTAGTTTTGATCTGAATTAGAAGTAAATGGACCAAGGGATTGAGTATAAGGGAATTAGGTAAAGGCAGATGATAACTTAGGGGATTTTATAAAGAGTTTTTCACTAGAATGGTACTTAGAGGATGAGTCAGAAGTAAGAATTATGAACAAAATATAAGAACAAGGGATTCAAAAGCTTAGTCACAGGATGATGTTCTTAAAAACCCTATAGATAACAAAGTCAAAGGGTATCTCAAAGGAAGTTAGGAGGAAAATGTTTTACTCGATAATTACTCAAAAGTTTAGTTAGAGGTAAAAACTTGAACAGAAGTATAGTCAAGAAGGCTTAGAGGCTAAGTTAAAGGAAGTATTTGTTGGAACTCTAATGTTGTGGGTCTCAGAGGAAAGTTTGGAGGAAAGATTCCTAGAAATTATGAAGCTGATTGAGCTTAGATGATATCTCAGAAGGTTTTTGTTAAGAAATTTAAAATCTAGTTGATGTAATAACTTAGTCAAAAGGTAACTCATAAGAATATTTGAGGTAATTATATACATGTGAACATTAAGAAGTTGTTTTAGAAGGTAGTCCATAATGAATCCTGAATAGTTATCAAACTTAAAGGATGATTCTATTAAAACCTTCACCATGATATGGCTTAGAGGATAATTCAAAAGTTTCTAGTTTAAGAATGTAATTTAGCTTAGAAAGTAGCTCAAAGGATGTTTGTTAATGATCTTAAGTATTTACCAACCTCAGAAATTGATGCAAAGGATAAATTTGTGGTGAATATTGATGTCAATGTGGTGATATCTTATAAGTTTTTTTAGTAAATATTTTAAGGACATCTTAACTCAAGGGATAGCATAGAAGGAAACGTAAACTTATAGTACTAATTTAAAATTCAAATACTTAGGGCGCAGGTTAATGAACCTAATTCTATTATAAATGAATAAATTAGCCATATTTCCTAATTTATATGTAGAATAAAGTACTACATTAAGATAAACGTCAAGGGATCATCCATAAGGACAAGTGAGCAACCGAGTTAACTAGTGATTGAGTTCTAGGTAAGTACGATCGATATTTCACCATACTTTGAAGTATAATTAAGAATAGTTAGAGGCTTTAGTATGTATCAATGTAAGCTAGAAACTTGTATGAATATGTGCTTGAATATTGTATTGCTGTTGTGTAATACTAGAATATATATATATATATATATAAATATATCGGTTGCTTTATGATATTGTTTGTTTTGAATTATTTGAAATTGCTTGATTACCCCAAAAGCAATCTAACTCAAATTCGACTTAACTTATAACTAGACATGCATCAACCTACTAAAGGAAAATAACTAGAAAGTTTGGGCCAAATACGGACCCTTTAATGAGAGTAATAGAAACGATCCTTTCCCTACCCTTAATTTAACTAAGTGACAAGAGAAGAGGTCGTGGTAAGGTTGGGGATTGTGGTTCAAAGGTAGTCTTGGGCAAAGCGTGTTTCTCCATTGCACAAGCTTCAATTTGGTGAACGATTTGCAATGTACGCGGTGTGAAACTCCTTAAAAACTGGATTAGAGCAGGGTACAATTTTTTTGATCTCACGACGATTGGTTAACATTGTGCAATGACATTTCCTTGAACATGGATAGCATCTACTTAACTTTGCTTGAAAACCCTAGCTACTTGATGACTAATATGTGCTATTGTCTCTATCACTTACTAAGCAAGTTATCCCTCACTTCCCTATAGTTATTTTGTAGGTTTTGTAGTAGAATCAATAGAATTACACCAAGTCCTAGAAAAACTAAAGAACAAGGTCAAGGATTGAGATACAAGATCAATTGATTGGATTCCTATTTTGTTGTTTGACTTTACTAACCCTTAGGAAAACTAATTGGGTCTTTTATTAGTGGCCCTCTAGTTTCAATTGTATTTACCAATATGACGTTCTGTAAACTTGTGGACTTTTATAAACCCTTAATTGTATCGTTTTCTAAAGTTATTTATACAACTTATTTTCTTCTTAAACTTTTATACCATAGTGTTTCTTTCAAGAGCTTTTTTAGAAAACTATACCACAGGTTGATTCCAAATAGATATTGAATTAAATGACTCAAAGTTGTAGAGTAATAAAGGCTTGGTGTAAGCTATATTTATGTTAGCAGCTAAAAGGGGCTAGCTTCTAACTTAGATTGGTTTACATGGTAGAGCTGTTACAACTCTCTGGTTTAAGGTATGACACTGTATGGCTAGTGTAATTGTGGCCAAGTAATGATACTGAGCCGAGCTGATAGTTCAATATTGCCAAGTTAAGCAGGTAATTCTCCTAAGGTGATTTCAGCTCAAACGTATTATGTATAGCTCGGATTTAGGTCTGCTGGGTAAATGGTTGGATTGTTCGAACTATTGTTCAAGTATACCTTTGATCGACAACTGGAAACTATCAATAAGCACAAGAGGTTCGGTTCGGGTAAGGCATCAGGTTGGCAGACTGCAGCAGCTTAGACTCTTTAATTGTGGCGTGTAAAGAGACAATTTGCCTTACTATGCTCTCTAATCCTCAGACTCGAGCTCTGGTTAGGGGTCTGGTGGCCTAATTCCTATAACATGTGATGTCCTTAAAGGATATTGGGGAGCTCATCTGTCCATCTACCTTCAGTACACTTTACCCTTTTCTTTAAGCTGCCGGAGATGATCTTGTTGATTACCTCAACCTAACCGTTGGTCTAGGGGTAATCGACTAAGTTGTAGTGGAGTCTTATATTGTGCTTGTCACATAACTCCTAAAACTTGTTGCTGTCAAGTTACCTATCATTGTCTATGATCAATGCATAAGGCACTTCAAAATAGGAGAGGATGTGCGTAAGAACAAAGCCTTCAATAGCTCGAGTGGTAATGGTCGCCACTATTTATGTTTTTACCCACTTTGTAAAATAGTCCATTGCAACCAAAATAACTTGTCGACCTCTAGATGGCTTTAGAAATGGGTTAAGTACATGTAATCCCCATTGGAATAATAGCCATGGGCTCATCATCAGATGTAGGTAAGAGGTTGGTGTATGGGAGATCGAGGCATGTTTTTGGTAGTTATGGCATTTTTGGACTAAGGCTTTCCCATCCTCCTTTATGGTCAACCAATAATAATCTAACTGAATGGCTTGGATATAAAAGGTCTAGGACTGAATGTAGTTACTATATACCTTAATGTAGAGCTTTTCTAAGGTATAAATGCCTTCCTCAGGTTTGAGGCATCTGAAGAGTGATACCCTTTAGCACCGGCAATACAATATGTTATTAATGAGTATATAGTTAGTGGAGGCATAAGCCAACCTCTTCGCCTTGATTCTGTCTTCTAATAGTGCTCTAATCTTCAAATGCTCTACTATGGAGTCCATCTAATAAGTTTGGGAGCTTGTAAGTCAAATGTTTAGGACTTCTTATTCCTGTTCCTCTATACTGCGCTATGGGAGGTACTAAATGAAAAGTGGCTTGTCGCTGTTGTACTGAACTAGGATGATGGTAGAGGCTAGCTTAGATAACTTGTCCGCTTCTAAATTCTTAGCTCAAAGGATTTTGTTGATTTTCCAAGAGGTTAAATTCAAAAGGAGCCCTTAGATTGTCTTAAGATATTTGACCACCTTCTCTCCCTTTGTCTCGTAGTCTTCCTTTACTTGTTAGACCACTAACATAGAGTTCAAGTAGATGTCCAACTTCTCTACCCCAATGTCCTTGGCTATCTTTAGTTCGATGATGAATGTCTCATACTTGGCCTCGTTGTTGCTCACCGACAACCCAAATTTTAAAGTTTAGAGTACTTTCATTCTAGATGGGCCTTGCAGTGCTATGCTAGCCCCTTCCCCCCTACCCCGAGTAAAGGAGCCATCAACATAGAAGGTTCATATTGGAATGTCAATGTCTAATCGTGGCTTCTCCTCTCTTGTATATTCTATAATGAAGTTTGTAAGAACTTGGGCCTTGATCGCTTGTCTTGGCTAAAACTAGATGCCATGAGTGTTGAGCTTGAGAGCATACTTCATCATTGTACCCGAGGCACCTAGCTTTCATAGAGTAGCTTGGAGCGATTGGTCAATTAGTACTATGATTGGGTGGACTTGAATATATGGCTTAAGTTTTTCGACGATGATTACCATTGTGAGAGCAAACTTCTCAATTTTAGTATACTTAAGTTCTAGTCCTTGTAGGATGTGGCTTACATAATACAATGGCTTGTGCTCTTGTCTATCGGCGTGGATGAGTACGGAAGATAGTGCTCTATTACTAATTATGAGGTATAGGTATAGCTCTTGACTAAGATTAGTTTTGAGAGCATGGGTAGACTCTCGAGGAAATTCTTCAAATTATCAAATGCCTACTGGCACTAAGTCGTGTAGTTGAACTCGGGGGGATTATTCAAGAGTTTGAAGAATTTTGAACACTTATCTACGCTTCTAGAAACGAAGTGGTTAAGGGTAGAAACTCTTCTTACAAGGTATTGGACTTATTTCACCGTTTTGAGGGTTGTCATGTCATGAACTTCATAGATTTTATACAATTGGCCTCAATTCCTCGTTTGATAACCATAAAGCTAAGGAATTTTCCTAATGCTACCTTGAAGACATACTTCTGAGGGTTGAGTTTTGTCTAGTATTGGTGAAAGAAGTTGAATGTTTCTCAAAGGTCTTCAATGTGACTTTTCCTTTCCCTACTTTTTACAATCATGTCATCTGTATATACTTTAACGTTTCTATCAATTTGTAGCTTGAAGATGGTGACAACAAGTCTTTGATATGTTGCTCTAGCCTTATTTAAGCTGAAAGACATAACTTTATAGCATTAGATGCCAAAGTTTATGACAAACAAGGTATGAACCCCGTCTTCGAGTACCATACGAATTTGATTGTAACCTAAGTATGCATCCATGAAGCTAAGGAGGACATGACCTGATGTTGAGCCAACAAGTTAATCTATGCAGGGAAGAGGAAAATGGTCTTTAGGGTAGATTTTGTTTAGGTCAATATAATCGAAATACATTTTCCATTTCCCGTTTGCTTTCTTTATGAAGATTGTATTAGTAAGCCATGTGAGGTGTTTCTCTTACCTAATGAATCTGACCTGAAGTATTTTCTCGACCTCTTATTCAATCGTAGCTTGCCGTTTAGGTATGAAGTGTCACTTCTTTTGTTTGATCAGTTGAATTGTAGGGTTAACGTTGAGGTGATGAGTTGCTTCTAGTATGTTGATGATGCTAGGCATGTCCTTAAACGCTGACACGAAGACATTAGTATTTTGGCGAAGGAAGTCTATGAGTTTGGTTTTTTCATCTTTGAGTAAGGTTATGTTGATCAGAGTAGTCCATCCTATAATGCTTTCAAGCTCAATTTCTTTTTGTTTTTTCTACTGGCTCTCCTCAAAGGGTTGGTTTTTCATTTATGGTGGATTCGATGTTCATGATATTATCTCGTGTCTAGGTTTTAAGAAAGAGACCTGTACAGCTTTTAGTCTTTGCCTGTTACACCTACTCTAGTTGGTGTTAAGAACTTGGCTTTCAATCATCTTTGTCTAATGAGCATATCAAATTTCATTATGCTTAGTCTTCTTAGAATAGTATTGTATGGTAACCAATGGTCGACTACAATGAAGTCAATTGACTATTTGGTAATGTATGCATCGTCACCTAGTCGCACTTGTAGGGTGATGAGCCTTTTAGCCAGTGCAAGTCTGTTACCTCTAAAGCTTATAAGGCTATGTTTGTAGGGTTGTAGGGGCTCATTGAGCTTCTCCTTCATCTATTCATAAGTGTTGTAGAAGAGGATATCAATTAAGCTACTGTTGTCGATGAACATTTCTAGGACATTAAAGTATCCAATGTCAATATTAATCACTAGTGCATCACTATGTGGGTAGTCGATGTCTAAGGTGAAACTAATTATGGTGTCCATCTTGAGGTTTTTTGTTTTAATGAGATAGACCTCATACCCAATGGATATGGAGGCAATATCTCTTATGAAGTTGAGACCTCCAAAGATTATGTTCACCTATCCTCATTTGCCATGACGATTATGATCGTCAGTGATTAATGTAAAATTATACTCATCTATTATGTTATTTTCCTGGATATTTTAAGCTATTTTGATATAAATTAGTTAAATTTGCTATTGATTTGAGTTATTTTTTATTTCAAAACTCAATTATGGTGATTTAATAAAAAAGATGAGAAATTAGGTGATTTTTAACAAGAATTTCATCCATTTTGAACGATAAACAGAAGATGATAAAGATTGGAGAGAATTTGTTCAAGAAATAAGTAAGGAAGACAACCACCAGTATACACCACAACCCTATTCCTTACCGGTAGAGTCCTCATCCTCAAATTGTAAATTGAATTTCGAAGGATTTTTAACAAAAGTATGACCACGGTCATCTACTACAGCTGTGTTCTCTTCATAATTAATTTCAAGACAATTCTTGCTAAAATTATTGCAAACTGTCTTTATGCCTAGCCACCACGATCATGTTCATCCAATTTATGGTGATATACTTGCCATTTGAAGACCATTCTATTTAGACATTATAAATAGGAGTTTTGCATGGTTGAAGCATTCCAAATATGAACGCAAAGACTCACTAAGACGCTGTCTGACATTATATATGGTTGAAGAGTCTTTGTGTAAGACCTTAGAGCTGAAGAAGTGTTATTGGAATTTGCTTGCCAGGTCATTGAAAGAGGTAATAGAACCATCGAGTGAGGTATTGAACCATAATGAGACTGCTTTCGCCAACGTGTTGGGGAAGGCTTTGCACATGATGGTGTCCATGAAATTATAGAGGCTCATCATGATTTGGAAGTGGAGTAAGTAGCCATTATGGTCTCCTAATCCATCATACGTGTTCAGGGGAGGGAGCCTCACACCCTAAGGGATTGTTTCTTTGAGAATAAGGGGTGTAAATGGGCTGTTTGCTATTGTTAAATGTGATGCACGGGCCAACAATTCGACCTTATTTTGATCACACACGTTAGACACTTGATGGATATGCTCATCCAACTCTTGAATGTTCATGTCTTTGAATTGTTTTTAGGATTGTACTGGGAATAAATTTCTAGTAGGTTTGCTCATCTTAGACCATTTACCTTGTGTATGCGTTTTCCTACAATTACGGTTCAGTCGATCGTACTGGTCCTTGGGAGCTTGTTGATCATGTTAAACCTGGTCATGTGAATACACTGCATAGTTAATGTGTAGTTCGTCTCATTTTCTCAATTGTATAGACAAGCTGACCTTTGCTTCTTCATAGGTAAGCTTTTGGGATGCATTTTTAAGTAGAGTAATATCCCTTTAGAAGGTGGCATTGGACTCTTGAGTCTTTCGATTGTCCCCAAGTACTTATTATACAAGTATCTTAAGATGTTGCATTTCGTAGGCTAGAGTACTCGAAGCAAAGGGTATTGGTGAATGTCACAGTAGAGGCGACTTGTTACATCACTTGAAGCTTGAGGATTGTTGTTTTTACTTTTTGCCATCTAAAGTAGGTTAACCTAAAATGGTGGGTACCAAAATTGTTAATTATGGGAAACCAACTAAATGAGATAACATAAATTAGGCTTGAATCCTTAGAGCAAGTACGCTACTGGGCCTTAATGAAAATTAAGCTCCTTACCCTAAGGTACTTGCAAAAAGCCTCTAGTGGATTTGTCTACAAAGGCCATCTAACGCTCAAGTCAGTAGGGAGGGGACTAAAGAAGTGTCTGTCAAGTCTAGTTTTTCACCCTCCCGGTTCTTTTATAAAATTAGGTCTTCTCCAAGCCAATCAGTACTAAACTTTACCCATTTAATACTGATCCTTAACTAGGGTTTAAAGAAAACCATTTTTTCAACTTAAAAAGGGATTAGAGTCTCCACTCGATTGGAGTCGGGAAAAAAGGTTAAGTTATAACCAATTAGGTGGATTGGCTATAACTGAGCTGTCGGTCTATTGATTAGAAAAAAAAAAAAAAAAACCAATTTGTAAAACGACTTTTTTTTTTTTTTAAAACCAGAGATTTAGGTCTGGGGGCTAGTTTATTAAACCCAAAATGGGTACCACTTTTTAACTTTCCAAATTAACTTCGCTTTTCAAATATACCTATTTTAATATGTAAAACAACTAATTATATTACACGCGACTAAATTAATCAATTCACATAAATATCTAAAAAGGGAAAAAATAAAACTTCCACATTTTAAGTCGCCCCGTACTTTCTTACAGGTGCCTACGTACCCGTTATTTGGGATCAAACGTACGTAGTTCTTTTAATGAAAATATAGCAGGTTGATTGATTTTAACTTTGGAAAAATTGCCAAGTTTACGTTTTTACCCATTTTGAGTTAATTTGAGAAAAAATTAGAAGGGGTCCTAAGTTGGATTTTATTTTTAAAAAACCTAAAATGCCCTAGTTTGGAAAAGATCTGTTTTATTTTTATTGAAAAAAAATTGATTTTCTAAGTGTCAAAAATAACTTTTCTATTTTTACTCCATTTTATTATTTTTATTATTTATTATTTTTATTTTTTTATTATTAGTTAGTTTTTTTTTTCATGGTTTTTCTTGTTTAAATGTAAAAAAAAAAACAAAATAAAATACTTCCTATTCTTTTTTTTATTTATTATTATTTTCTATTACATTTAAACAAAATAAATAAACAAAATAAAACAACAAATAAAATAAAAATAATAAAATAAAATAAAAAACTTCGGACAAATTTGGATGCACGAGTCGGACCTAGGCTGGTCGGACGAGTCGGGTCAGGTTGGGTCGGCTTCACTGGATTCGGGTCGGGCTTCAATGCCTTCATAGCAGCAACGACGGTGAGGCTTGATTTGGCTTGTTTCATCCACCAAAATGAGCAAGTGACAGTCTTTTATGAGTATTGGATTGGAGATCGAAGGTAGGTTTAGTGCCTTGGTGTTTTGGAGCTGTTTGGGTGGTTTTCGAAAGTTGGCTGTAGGTGACGGTAGTGGTTCAACCGTGTGGGGGCTGCTAGATATGATTGGTTGGTTGAGGTAGGTTTTTCAGAGTGTAGGGAGTTTGATTGTAGGCTTAGTTTCGCTCGAGGGTAGCTATGGATGGTGGTTCGAGGAGAGAGAGAGGGGGCGGTTGCGGTTTGGTAGTAGTTGCTTGGTGGCGCGGTTGGGGGTCACGGCGAAGGTCGAGAGTGGTCGCATTCGGGAGCTAATGGAGTAAGGTTCACAACTGTGGTGTTGGTCAAGCTTGGAGTTCGCTAAAGAGAGAAACCCGAGAAGAAAGAGATTGGTAGAGAGAGAAAGCGATCAAAAATGGATATAAAGAGTGTGGCAGTTGATTCTGTTGAGTGTATGTCCTTGTGTGTACTCCTTGAAGCTCCTTTTATACTTGAATTGTTCCTAGAAAACAAGGAAAGCTTAGATCGAATTAATGAAGAATGCCTAGGAAAACAGCTTTTTTCTAATTTTTGGAGGTCAAATTGAATGCTCCTTTGATTGTATTTAGACATGTTTTTTTGTACTGATTCACAATAAGCTATGTCTATTCTACAATTTTGCCATTGATTTGGTGAAATTGCAGTGAGAAAGGGTCCAAAAATCATGTTGAAGTGGGTGGTCTGAAGTGGAAAGTGCTGGAAACCTAGAGAAAGTCGAGGGAAATAGAGGGAAAGAGAGGAAAAGAGAGGAAAACGAAGGGAAAAGCAAGGAAGGGGAGGAAAAGGTGGGCTGACGTGGCGCCACGTTAGCCGCGCCGACTAACCCCAGCATGCCACATGTCATTTCGTGACACGTGGCAGCTAACGTGGTACGCCACATAAATGCCACATGGCGCCATGTCAGCGGGCCATCAAATCCGATGATGCTACGTATCAGGACACATGGCGCAATCAAACCCTAACACGCAGTAGTCTCTGATGTGATTGAAAACCAAAATATGAGAAAAAAGCCTCCTTGCCTTTACCAAGTTTTAAACCTAAGACCTCATTCTTAATGCTAGTGCTATGTCCATATGCTTAACTGTCAAGTCATTGGTCTATACCTTATTCATATGTGCAATTATTGCACATATGGACTTGGTCAACCTAAGCTAAATTTAAATTTAAGCCTAAATTCAATGGGCCAACTTCTAAACCTAAATTAAAAATTTAATCTAACGAAATGTTATTTTCTAAAATTTTTTATTTTTTTGTGACTTTTCAATTTTTTTATGTACTTTTCCGAATTTTTCCATTTTTTTGTATTTTATTTTTATTTTTATTTTTTCTAAATTTCCTATCTTTTGCGCTTTTTCCTATTTTCCTATTTTTCTAGAATTTCTATTTTTTTTCTAAAAATTTTTTTTGGCTTTTTTTAATTTTCTATTTTTTTTTTAACTTTTCTTAATTTAGAACCCTATAACATAATTTAAAAAATAAAAAGGAGAGCAAAAATTAGGTGTCTACAGTGTTTGAGCACTTTCAGGCTACAAAGAAAGGTGCTTAAGTATGGTAATGTTGAGTTCTTAGTTTAGAGTGAGAGAGATTCAAGATTCCAAGAGTTCAAATTCCCTTACCTGTTATCTCCATGCATTATTTATGGTGTAAGAGGTACAACTACTTGGTGATACGAATTGCTGAGAAGGGAAAACACATAGTTACCATATCACACAAACCAAAGGTAGGTCTAAGCCATGAGATGGTTCGAAAAATAAATGAAAGTTGAGGTTTAAGTAAGGGTCCTTATGCACTAATAGTAGATATGACTCACCAACACATCTCACAATTTTGAACTATACTTGATATGACACACAAGTATAACACAAGGTTGCTTATAATTAGTCCACACTCAATAGCCTAGATAAGAGCTCTTTAAGGTCTCAGTTCTTATCAAGAAAACACAAGCTCAAGAAGAAGGAAGGGTAAAATGTCTGAAGTTCAATGTCACTATTCTGATGGATGTAACTATTACAAATTACAAGTATTTGTATAGCCTAATTAGGGCAAGTCTTAGATATACGTTGTCGAGCTTGATTTTTCGGTTTTCTATTTATTTAAAATTAACTTCCCATTTCCTGATTAATACTAAACTTTAACCCATTTAATATTAATCCTCGACTAAAGAAATTGAAAAATTCTGGCTTTTTATTAAAAATAATTTTTGGAGTCACCACCCGATCAAAGTCGGGAAAATAAAAAGAAACCGTAACCAATTGGGTTAATTGATTATGATTTGGCTACCGGTCTTCGATTTTAATTTTAATGAAGAACCAAAGGGTTCTAAGTTCGGGGGCTAACCTATTATACCCTTAACGGGTACTACTATCTATTTACCGAAATTAAAATTATTCTTCTAAATATAATATTTTTAAAGAATAAATAAATAAATAATATCAAAAGAAAAAAAAACCTAAGTTTCTACATATTTTATCGTCGCCTCGAAGGTGCTTATATACCCGCTAGCCGGATTAGACGATCGTAGTTTTTTGAAAAAATCTTTAATGTGTTGATTTATTTTAATTTTTGAAAACCAGTCAAGTTTATATTTTAGTTGATTCGGTATAACAAAAAAATCTAAAAGGTCTTAACTCGTAAGTAATTAGAAAAACTCTCTAAGACATTATAATCTTTTTATAAAAAGCTTCTTTTTCTTTTTCTTTTTCTTTTTCTTTTTTCTTAATTTTTTACTTCTACAAAATAATTTTCTATATGATGATTTCTAAAAAAACCTAATCCTAAAAAAAAATTCCTAAACTATATCTATATCACCACTGTTAAACGACTACTTATATAAATAAATAAAACATAATATACGTAGTATATATATATATAGTGAAGAAACTAACACAAAATAATTCACTAAGTTAATATATATGACTACTTATAACTAATTAAGGATCCAATGAAATATAATAATATGATATAATATAATAAATAAATAAATAAAGAGAAGAAATTGAACCTAATGCTATCCAACTATGGTGTGTACGTAGATTGTATGTTGTAACGTGCAGTGGAGCTCGCGTGCGATTCGAACGTTGGTGGAAGGGACTGATCGTGCAACGGGGTGTGAGGTCGAATGTCCAATGCAGTGTTCTGATAGCATGACGGTGTGTGTGTGAGTGAAACTTGTGTAGTTGCTGTCAATCAGCGTGGTCGGTGGAGTGCAATGCCGTTGTTCATCGACGATCCATACGTAGTCTGCAGCGTATATGTATGGAGTTGGGTTATAGACAGCAGCAGCGAGGATGGAGCAGTGATGGACGGGTGTGCTGCAGCGTTGCGAATGAAGCCTAAAGCTGGAGTGTTCTACCGTTGAACGTGTTGGAGTTTTGTTGTTGCTGCAAGTTTCAGACAGTGATGTAGCAATGGTTCTTTGGTTGCTATAAGTTGGATAGTGTTGTGTGGTTAATGAGCGTGGCATAGGGCAATGATAGTGGATGGAGAAGATAGCAACTGTCACAATTGTTCGTATTGGTCAACAGCTTGGCGAGTTGATGGTGGACTTGTGTCTTCTAGTTCGTGTGATATTGGACAGGGGTGAGGATGGTGGTCGCGTTGTTGTGGGCTGTAAGATCAATCTTCGAATCAGCAGCATATCCAGCAGTGATCAGAGTGATGCTGTACTTGAAGCGCGTTACAGCATATTCTGTCGTAGACTCTGATTGCAGCTGACAGAAAAGATTCAGTCGACGGTAGGTGTTTAGGCCAGGTTAAACGTGTGTGTTGATGAGGGCGTTATGGCTAAGTGTTGAAGTGTAGTAATCAGTGTGGTGCTAGACAATGGACTGTGGTTGACGTCGTTGCTGTCGGTCAAGGGATTGTCCAAGGACATGGTTAGGCGATTGAAGCGAGCAAGACTTCAAGAACGTCAGGCGAAGGAATTCTACAGCTGTAGTTGTTGGTCGTATGAAGTCTTGAAGGGTGTTACAACAGTGGGCTGATTGTGGGACTGTGTTTTTTGTCACTCAATTCTTGCTGTGTGAAGTCGATCCTTTTTTCTACTGTGTCCCCCCTTTTATTTGTACATGTATGTGTTTTTTTAAGTCGAAATCAAATCATATCTGGATATATCTATTGTATCTGATTCGATAATTAAACTAGATTCAAATGAATTCAAATCCGATTTAACTAAATTCAAATGATTTAATTAGATATGAATCTAATTTTCATCTCGCTTTTGCAAAGATAGAAAAATAAAGAAATAGGTGCTTGCTAAAACTCGAACCCAAGACCTCAAACTAAACCCAAGACCTCAATCCAATCCAAATACTCCAATACTTATCCGTTAAGCCATTGGCCTGCACCTTAACATTCAGTACAATTAAATTATACTTAAACTATTCGATTTCCTAAAATAATTATTTTTTTAACTAAGCTAAAACTAAAACTATTTACTCCTAATCTACAAAATTCTTTTGTAATTTTTTCCTTTTCTTTTTTTTTTTTTTGGTATTTTCATCATTTGTTAATTTTTATTATTTTTATCTTTTATTTTTGAATTAAGACCCTTTTTGTAAAATAAAATAAACTCAACTAATAGTAATAAGAAATTAGGATTACAAAGGGGCAAAAATTAGGTGTCTATATATGTAAATTACAAAAAAGGATTCCTACTATAAAAGGAAAAGGGAATAGATTACAAGGGAAAAGTTATAAATAGACAAAAGAATATTTGGTTACAAAAGGACAATATGGATGTTAGAAAATGATACTCATGTTAACTATCCAGTCTATGGTCCCGACAATATTGCTTGCCAAAAAGAGCTGATTTTGAGTAAAGTTAGTCAAGTCGAATACTCAATAGCTCAGCTATTTAGGGCTTAGGCAAGGTTAGTCTAGTGGGTGACCATTCTTTGGCTTAGCCTTGATTGGTCGAATCGGAAGTGGGAAGCTTGGCCTCAGATGAATGTCAACTTAGTCATATGCAGATTTAGTGCTTGCCTTGGCGTAGCAATAAGTGGTCGACTCAGTAACTGGTTAAGCACCTCGGAAACCTTCTCAATGAGACAAAGACAGGTCAGAATAGAGTACTTCAGTGGTTCGCAATGGAAAATACAATGTTCTTCAAGGCTCAACTCTCCTTAGACAACTTGACAAACACTATAGGTAAGTCCTTGAGCTTGGGATCCAATGATCTGTCCGTGATCCTTATCACTTCGGTTGCGCGTAAGCATAGGGTTCATCTATACTTGCAACGGTAGAGAATATGCATCGAAGGACTAATAAGGTGGATCTAGAATTTGGTTGGCCATGATCATGCTGACAGCCACATTTATAACCTAGAGCTTTGACATCTCTAAAGGATGTCGGGTTTGCTGGTTGTACCACAGATGTCAAACTATAATTAATGAGGAGAGGAGAGGTGTAGGCACTAAGGACAAATGTCTTTGAATGCGGAAGAGAAAGGGGGGCTCTAAGTGACTTGCAAGTAGTGAGTTGGACTCCAAGGAGAGCTCATAAAAGAGGGGACATCCTAAAGTGGTAGGCAGAGCTTAGGGGACAGGACAGCCTTTGTAGCCCGAGTATGCCCAACTGGATGGTTAGGTCCTCAGGAGTTAAGTGCTTAAAGAGTAGGCTTCTAGGTTGCTCGTAGGCAAGCTAGGCACTTGGGCATAGTAGAGTACACGAGCAAGGTGAGGTGTTCGGTTACTTGGCTGTCAACGAGCCTCGGAAGGCCTCTATTTAAGTTAGGCCTTAGGCCGATCCAAAGTAGCATATCAACATTACCCATTATCACTAACATATATCAAAATATCACCAATATTTGTCAACCATTGATCTAAACACATGACATATTAGTATCAATAAATTTTTTTTTAAATCTTATACTTAATTTTTACATTCATATTTTTTCAAGACCTAACTTATGTTTAACTCTTTAAGTCTTTCAAAATCAGAAATAACTGTTTACAGTAACACTTATGGCTTGCTTACTTAGGGGAATGGGGGATTGGAATTGTTAATTTGTCATTCCTCCATTTTTCCTTAAAAAGAGTTTATTATCTTGTTTACTTCATAGAAGAATTGTAGTTCTTAAAAATTTGGAATGGTCATTCCTTGGCCAAACCCAAGAAATGCAATTCCAAGAAAAAATGATCCTCACTGCCCTCTTCACCTTCTTCCTCTCAATTCACTACCATACCCATTGTCGTCTACTCTACTCTATGACCACAGTTGACTACTACCACCGTCCACTCCTCCATGGCTACCATTATTGTATACTCCTTCTCTATGACCACTACTATTGTCTATTCCTTCACTAATACGCCATGCCAAGAGCTGAGTGGGTTTAAGCTTGTAGAAGTTTAAAGTGAAGGGTGATGAGATGTAAAGGCAAGAATAAGAAAACTAGATGAACAAGAAAATGAGATAAACAAGCAAACCACGAATGATTCCAAGGATGTGATGCACCAAGGAAACTTTGTGGATTACAAAACCAGCTTAATATTCCGTACGAGCAGCTCAATGAGGTCACTCACCACCTAACCTTACTTAAAGGTTAGGATAAGAATAAGAAAAAGGGGTAAGCATACTAACTTACAAAAAAAGGAAATATATTCAATATCAGAGGTATGATGATTATTGCGACTACATATTACAAAGGGTATTTATACCCGAAAATTTAAGGTATCTTACTTAAAATGGAAAAGACAAGAAGGAGTATTGTTTAAAAGAAGTAATAAATGATACAAATGAAAAATCAACATAAATTAATAATTGGTGTAGTAGAATCCTTTCATGTAAGACTGGACACGTGGCATTTGGTTACTAAAGGTGCTCCTGGCAAAAACAGATAAGTGGTATGATTAGGATGGGGGTTACCAAATAGACTTAGGGGTCCTTCCAAGAGATGGGGGTTTGAATGTGCTCTAGGGTTCTCGGCACTAGTACTACCGAGCTGTTGGTAGGCATGGTTATGGTCAAGTCGATGAATGGAAAGTACCAAGCTGTCAGTAGAGCATATTTTGAGTTAACACTTAATTATTGATAGATGAGAAGTTACTCAATTCGGCATGTAGAGTTGATCGATGGTGAAGATTAGCTCGGCCTCGACAAGAGTTGGTTGGAGCAATAGAATCTGCTTCATCGATCCTTTAAGACCTCGAGCTTGGGTTTGGGTTAAAGGTCCAATTGTTTGATTCCTATCATCCCCTTCAGGTTAACATAGATTTAGGATCAAATCCAACTGGTCTTCACTCAATTCTCCTTCAAGTCGATAGGGGTTGAGGTTATCGATGTTGAAGATGTTAGAAATTCCATGGTCTTCAGGTAATTCTAGTCAATAGGCATTGTTGCTAATCTTTTAGAGTGCTCTGAAAGGACCCTCGGCTCGAGTAGATAACTTATTTTTTCTCTTGTTTAGAAACCTTTCCTTACTCAGGTGCAGCCATACCAAATCATTGGGTTGAAACTATGCCGACTTCCTCTCTTTATTCTTTTCTCTTAGCTTCTTGGTAGCTTGGTCAAACTACTGGGTAACTTTCTCATAGATTTGCTACAAAGACTGGGCTCTTGCGCCAAGTTCTTCTTGCTTAAGCATGGGTACTTAGGCATGATCAAGGTGTAGCTCTAAATTGAAGCCATATATGACTTCAAAGGGTGTTTGTTTAGTAGTGTCATGTATCGTATGGTTGTAAGCGAATTCTACTATAGGTAAATAAACATCCCAATCAACTAAGTTCTTTCTTACGGCAACTCAAAGTAGCGATCCTAAAGTGCGATCAACTAACTTGTTTGGCCATTGGTTTGGGGATGACAAGAAGTGATGAATAGTAGTTTAGTCCTCATACGATGCCAAAGATTCCTCCAAAAATAGCTCAGGAACTTTAGATTTCTATTCGATACTACGCTTCTCAGCATATCGTACAGACAAACAATCTTCTACAAAAGAGAAAAGCACTAGCCGAAGCATCGTTAGTTTTGGAGCAAGGCACAAAGTGTGCCATCTTACTAAATCTATCTATGACAACCATAATAGAATCTTGGTCTTGAGTAGTTTTCTCAACTATCTAAGAACAAAGTCCATGCTTAATTCAGTTTAAGGTCTAGTTGGGACAGGCAAAGGCATTGTTTTCCCTTATTTGACTTAGCATTTAGCCCTCATGTAAGTAGCACAAATCTTAACAATTTGATCCACATCTCACCTCATCTCAGGCCAAAAGAACCTTCCACTCAATAGCTTATATATCCTTTTCTCTCAAAAATGGATAGAGAGCCCTCCACTATGAGCCTCCCTTACTAATAGCTCTCATATAGAATAGGTCAGTACACATAGCTTGCCACTTCGAGATAGATAACCATCTTCCACATGGTAGTCATCTACTATCCTTCTCTCTATACATCATCTAAATATAGGACCAAATTAGGGGTCTTAAGGATATTGCTCTCTGATGTTCACAAATCCTAAGAGTCTTGTTTGTGGCTTAGTCAAAAGAACATACCGTAGTGATATGGTATTGGTAACCACATTAGGCTTGCCCTATTTGTACTTAATCACAAAGTTAAATCCTTCTAGGAATTCAACCCATTGCGTTTGCCTTAGTTTAACTTCAAAGGTGCCCCAAGGACTCATGATCCGTGTAAATGATGAACTCTCTTGGCAGTAGATAATGTTGTCATACTTAGAGTGCTCGGATAAGGGCTAAGAGTTCTTTGTTTTACACTAAGTAGATTAACTGAGGTCCTCTAAGCTTCTTGCTATGGTAAGTCGACCTTCTTACATTAAGACAATGCCTAACACATCACAATTAAGCTAAAAAAATCTTCTCGAAGTTCGGCAAAGTTAATACTGGTGCAAAAGTTAATCTTGCCTTTACCTCAAGAAAACTTCTCTCCTCTCTCTTTCTCCCCACTCAAGTTCAATATTCTTCTTTGTCAGCTGCGTAAAGGATATAACAATGGTATTAAAACTTCTGATGGATCTTTGATAAAAGGATACCAATTTGTGGAAACTTTTCACATCGCTACAGTGCTTAGGGTCTACCATTGAACAATAGCTTAGATCTTCTTATTATTGACTTGTAAGCCTCATCCACCAACTATATATCTCAAAAAAACCACTTCCTCCTAGCAAAAACAATACTTCTTCAAATTGCTGAATAATCTCTTGGCACGTAGCACATTAAACATGGCATGGAGATGCTTAGAATGGCTTGATAGGTCAACACAATATATAAGGATGTCATCAAAGTATACCACGACACACTTCCCGATTAGGTTTCTCGGCACATGGTTCATCAATCTAATGAAGGTGTTAAAGGCATTTGATAAGCTAAAAGGCATTACCATCCATTCGTAAAGACCATGCCAAGTCTTGAATGCATTTTTCTACTTGTCTCACAGCCTCATCTGAATCTAATGGCAGCCAGACTTTAGATCAATTTTATTGAAAACCTTAGCTTCATTCAATTCATCCAACATGCCATCCAACCTGGGGATAGGATACCTATACTTGATCATGATCTTGTTTATGGCTCTACTATCTACACACATACCCCAAGTACCATCCTTTTTTAGCACAAGAAGCACCAGTACAACATAAGAGCTGAGACTTTCTCTTACATATTCTTTCTCCAATAATTCATTAACTTGTCTCTAAAGCTCTACAAGTTGCTCGGGATTCATTTTAAGGAAAGGTTTGTTTGGCATTGTAGTGTCAGTTATTAAGTTAATGTAGTGGTCAATGTCTCGAAAAGGGGGTAATCCCTGGGGCAACTGTTTGGAATCCAATAGCTCCTTGACCTTTGAGGGTAGCTCATTCTACTCCTTTAGCTTTAGTAATTGTTTGATCAACAAAAAGGTCAACATGTCGCCTTAATAGCTTCTCAATGCTCGGCTCTACTTAGAATCAAGGCTTTCTTGGATCCCCGAGAAAGTTTAGCTTGCAACTTACTAACTTGACTTGACATCATAAAGTTCAAAGTAATCTTCCTTCCATCTTTCTTAAACACATATGTGTTCTTAAATCCATCATACATAACCCTCCGATAAAAAAGCCTAGGTCTATTTAACAATACATAAGATGTATACATGAGCAACACATCATAACGAATTTCATCAGAATGATTTTCAATAGACATGGGCAGCAATACTTACTGATGACATGTATTGCTCCCTTCTCATTTAGCCAATGTAATTTATATTTCTTTGGTGTGAGATGGTCGACAATTTGAGCTTCTTAACCATGTCGACAAATGCTACATTAGTGCAACTTCCACTATCCACTATGAGTGCACAAACCTGCTCATTTACTTTGGAAGTGAGGTAGAATAAGTTCTCTCTTTGTTCCTCTTCAGTAGAGCATTTTATTCTCTTTGCATATTGGACAACTAAAGTTAGTTTGTTTAGATCCTGAGTAAACACATCCTCTTCAATAAGCTCATCCTCTAGGGTGGTATCCTTCTCAAGAACAACCTCATCCTCTGGCTCCTCATCAGTACTATCTACGTTAAGTTTCGGAATGTCTCCTTTGATAATCATAGTTCTTCTATTTGGACATTGGGCAACCACATGTCCAAACCCTTGACACTTAAAACACTTGATTTGGCTCGTTTTTCTCCTAAATCCTTATCCTTTCTCATAATTTCTAGGTGGCACTTCACCATTAGTTGGTCAGCTCTTTTGTTCAGCTCTGACATTTGATCTTTTACTCAACTCGGCACTTTGCTAAGCTTAGTAACTTCCCTAAGCAGGTCGGCTTGATAACACAAGTCAGCTCATTAGAGGTCGGCTCAACGTATTCCTCTTCGATCTTTCCACTTACTAGGCTATTCTTATAGCTTCGTCCAATGTAGTAAAATATTGAAGTTTCACAACATCTCAAATGTTGCCTCTTAATCTAATAAGAGATTTAGATACTGTTTGGACTAATGGTGCATCTGCTTCACATCGAATCATGAGTATTTAGAACTCTTAATCATGTTCATTGATAGTTCGGTTTCCTTTTCTCAACTTTTAAAATTGAGCAAAAGTATCTTGCAAATAAGTATTCAACACGAATTTGTTTCTAAGTATCCTCTTCATGTCGAGCCAAGTATTTACTTCCTTATATCCTTCTCGTCTTCTCATAATTTAGAAGTTCTTCCACAACATTACGGCATGACTTGAGAACTCTACAGCAGCAATCCTCACTTTCTCATGGTTCTCATACTGGTAATAATAAAGAACATGCTCTAACTTTTCTTCCCAGTCTAGATAGTTATTAACATTGAAGCTTAGAATTTAAAACTTTACATGGTCGACAGCTCGGGATAGTTAAGCTCGCTCCTCTTCCTCATTGTATTCTTCTTCTCCTTCTTCATCCAAATCACTTAAGTCAATTCTTCTTTCTACACGTCCTCCTATTCCTTCAACTTAATCTTATTGATCTGGGATTTGTCCTCTTATAGGTTGAGTAGCTTGGAAAGTATTCTAACAGACTCGGCTAGTCGAAAGGCCAATGCATGAACAATTCTGGTAAAATCAACCATAAGGTTAGCCATCTAGTCAATTCACTCATTTGTTCTTCTAGGGGTGTTTTGGGGTTGTTGTCTATTATGGAAAGCACTGCTATTATCATTTCCAATTCTGGCATTGGCACTTAGATTTGTCATCCTCTTGACAAAGCTTAGTAAACAAACTCAAAATCCACTAAACGGCAAACATTGTCCTCTTAAGCCAAACAACTTATATACACACTTCTCCATATGAAAGCTCAAACTAACTGTGAACATAACTTCTTCGAAGAACAATAAACCCAGTTGGAAATTTGCTCTATTTTTATATGCTCAAAACAAAATATAATAAAGTATACGATAACAACAAACTACTATGCCTTCTACTTACAAACACTTACAACTAACCTCTATGTAACTACAATACATTACCACCACAAACACTACTCACAAG
Organism: Lumnitzera littorea; assembly: GCA_024138015.1. Taxonomy (NCBI): domain Eukaryota; kingdom Viridiplantae; phylum Streptophyta; class Magnoliopsida; order Myrtales; family Combretaceae; genus Lumnitzera; species Lumnitzera littorea. Next base: position 44,620,694 of record JAMXBB010000006.1, on the reverse strand, counting down.
GAAGCTCAAACACAATTTACCAAAATGAACCTCCGCTCTGATACCAAGATAATATGTTGCGCCAAAAGCTGACAAGGGTGAATGTATCGAGGTGGGTCAAAGCTTGCAAAAAGCTTGAAGTGAAAGGTGATGAGATGCGAAAGCCGAAACAAGAAAGCAAGATAAATAAGCAAGCCATGAACAATTCCAAGGATGTAATGTACTAAAGAAACACCGTAGACTTAGAAAACTAGCTAGATATTATGCACAAACAGCTCAATGAGGTTACTTGCCGCTTAGTTTTACTTAAGGGTTAGGATAAGAGTAAGAAAAATAGGTAAGCATACTAGCTTGTGAAAAGGAAGTATATTTGATATCGGAGGTATGATGATTGTTGCAATTACATATTACAAAGGGTATTTATACCAAAAAACTTAGAGCATCCTACTTAAAATGGAAAAGACAAAAAGCAGTATTATCTAAAAGAAATAATGTACAAAGAACAATAAAGGGTATAAATGAAAAATCAAAGTAAATTAATGATTGGTGCAACGGAATCCTTTCACATAGGACTAGATACGTAGCATTCCATCATTGGGGGAGCTTTTGGCAAAAACAAACGAGTGGTATGATTAAGATGGGGGTTATCGAGTAAAGGTGCCAATCGACCTAAGGGTCCTTCTAAGACATGTAGGTTTGAATACGCTTTAAGGTTCTTAAGACCACTACTGTTGAGCTATTGGTCAACATGTTTATGGTCAAGCAAACATGCGGAAAGTACCAAGCTATCAATGGAGCATATTTTAAGTCAACACTTGATTACTGATAGACGAGAAGTTACTCAGCTCAACATGTGGAGTTGGCCGGTAGTGAAGATCAGCTCAGCCTCAACAAAAGTTGGTTAGAACAATAGAATCCACTTCATCAATCCCTCAAAACCTCGAGCTCAAATTCAAGTTAAAGGTTCAATTGTTTGATTCCTATCATCTTCTATGACTACACTCAACCATTGCTTCCCATGACCTTACTTAACTACTACCACCATCTACTTCTTCTCTATGACTACCACTGTCCACTCCTCTATGACTACACTTAATCACTGTAGTAGCCACTTCATGATAGTGTAGAGCATGAGTCTTCTCTCTCTCTCCTTGACAACATAAACCTAGTTAATGTCTCTCTCTTTCTCCCTTTACTATTTGTCTCACTATCTCCTACATATCCACATTTACAATGCTTATATCCTTTACCTCATTCCTCAACATCTTCTTCTTATAAGGTTTCATCAATGATATTATAGTCTATAACAATGTCAATCACCATGAGTTCCAAAGGATTTGCCACTCCTTAATCCAATTTCTAGCTCCAATTCGTTGAACTCACGTGCTTGAAATACTGGAAAGTATTAGAGGTGTAAGATAAGAAGAAATTTAATTAAGTATTTGTGCTTCTCTCTAATTTCTTCTTGATTATGAAGAAATGGAAGAAATATATATATATATATATATAGAGAGAGAGAGAGAGAGAGAGAGAGATGAAGAAAAAGAAGTTATTATTTGACTGTATTTGCGTTGTACAACTTGTTAGGATTTTGGTAATGTGAATCATAGACATGTACATTATTTGTGTAAAAAGATAAAAGTCAAAGATGTAAGTAAAATGATAATTTTAATTGTATTTCATGTTTATTGCACATGTATATTTTTTTTCCTAGGTGAACAATGTAATAGTCATTATGGGCTTATTCAATTACTAATGAATCAGAGTTCTATTACGTGTTTATTCTATATGATGAAGTAAACGGGCCATTATAGTCACATCTTTGTGATTTGACAATGTTGACCAACCCATCTTCAATGCTGTCTAATCTCTAACGCATCTTATCTCTCCTAACTTTTCTTAATAGGCTCAATAACAATAGGAAAAACACCAAAAAAAAATTAGCTTAGATAGTGAAATTATCCATTTATTGTTATTATTTTTTATTTTGGCTTCTTTAAGGTACAATAGATGTTAGTTAAATTCAAAACTATCTTACCCTCTTAAAATATGTATGAGTATGTTTTTCATTCTTTTTTCATTGTCAAGTAAGTTTTTGATTTTTATGATATCATGTCTCCTAGACTAGTGTTAGGCATCTTTCGCATAAGCGTAATCATGTATTGCTCCTTTGTATAATCACCCATTATATTGCTTAACTTGCCTTATTAGAAGCAAATGAGAATAGGTTAGCTTGGTCCATTTGTTTATAATATATTTTGAACAATTGCTTATTGGTTTCTAATGATTTTTAATTGTGTTCCTTTAAATAAACCCTTAGTTGTAATATGATCTTCATTTTGGTGACAATTCTAGGAAATATTCATAGTTTGTTTGCTTACTTATAAGGTTGCAGCAAGAGCATGTTCCAATGCCTATTCGGTTCAAGGAATCATTTTTTTTTTTTTTTTGGAATAAACTAAAATAGCATTAACGAATTAGATATTTTACATATTCTTTCAGCTAATGAAACAAATTGACGAAGTGAAAGGGTGGGCAATCCTAAAAAATGAAATCTACCCATTGCACTTAAAGAAATTTCGTTAAGCTTAGACAATCCTAATGTTTTGACTAATAGTGAAGCCATTGTCACCCTCTTATAACACATAAATTATAGATTTACAATATCTATCAAAGATGATGCAAGATAGTCAATTTTATTCTATAGTAAGAGAATGTTTTACTAATATAGATGTAAACGAAATGAGAACGATAAACAAGAATTTAAAATTGAATAGCTTGAGATTGTTTATTATACTCCTATACACATAACCAAACATATAACAATATATCACGTGCTCGGAATTTTCTCAACAACTTATGAAAATTCTAACTTTTAAAAAGATCTTACGATTATACATAAAAGATCAAAGTCAAAATTTTAGCTATGCTTAGGCATCTCACTCTAAGCTTGAAAAAAAAAATCTAAACTAGTTGATAATAAAGAGAAAGAGTCAATAAGCCCTCTTTGGTCTCAATGTGGCTTACCATTTGTACAGTTTAATCAACTACTAACCACTTTATAATGGAGTTGACTACCCATCTCTTTATCACCAATTTTTGTTTCCTCTTTCTTAGATTCAATAGAAGCACTTTGATTGAGTTTCCAATCTTTTAGTTGTTTTAAAACATGCTAAGCTAGTATTTTAATCTTCAAAACATGATCAAACTATGGATTTATTAATAACAACAATGTTTTTCCCAGTTCAATCAATAACTCTACTTAACTCCATATGTCTCATTATAGATTAAAATAATAACTTGATAATTAATAACAGCAACAACTAACTATTGAAAATATAATCATAATCTTAGAATCCTCCAATAAATGACTATAAGCCTACAAGAGGATTTAAACTGACCTTTTGCAAAATCTTGAATAAGGGTTTCATTAAAGTTAAATTTTTTTATTCAAATTTTAACAACTTATGTAAGTGTTTTTTATATTTTACTTGAAACCGAATCAATTTGCTTGAAGTACTTAATTCAAAATTGCATTAGAGAACTTAAACTATAGATATGAGCAACTATTGCCAAAAATAGATTTGGATGGGGTTTATAAAGAGATCCTAGCATATCACCAAATAAATTTGAACAATTCTCTTCGTTTCCAGGAATTTCTTTTGGCACAAAAAATTCTAAATGCGCAGTGAAATAAGTCCAAAAACTTTCTACAAAAACTAGCTGTTGGAACTTTTTTGCATAAAATTAACTACTCATTCACTTTGCTGAATGAACGGATGCATAATTGAATCCCTATGCACTAGGAATTTAATAAGCCTTAATCCTTATTCCATTGTTCATTTGACAAAAATGACACCTAAGGAATTTACCTGTAATACAAGATTAATGACCAAACTAACCTCATCTTCTACTTCATATCTCTCTCTCCCCTTTGTCTATTTCTTTTCCCTTCCTTTTCACTTTAGTCTTAAGTCCCTTCTTCTCACTCCCTAATTCTACCTTATCAAAAGAGAGGGCTTCACTACTCAATTGTAAGTAGCAGTAGATGACGCTCATGGTTGTCATTTCTACTCTCAAATCCTTGAGTGTCATTGGGTTGTTTTTGCTCACTACCTACTACCCTTACTACTGCCATCACTGCACTATTACACTACCATCTATTCACTTTCTCTTCTTCTTTCTCTATTTGAGATCTAATAGCATTACCATCACCTAAACACTATACACGATCAAATCCAACACTGCAGACCACATACTTATGACCATATCATCTACTACCACCACTTGCTTTCTTCTTCTCTCTCTATCTTAAACCATTTTCTCTCTCTTTACTCGATCTACTTTCTCTCTCTAACGCACCATATTAGGGTTTTAATCTATTAAAGGAGGGAAGCTTATGATAGAAGGGTGATTGTGCGAGTGACGTTCAAATCCAATGGCCTTGTATGTGGGTATTGCATGGGCGGCCAATTGAATAGTGGTACGTGTGTGTGTAGATTTGGGTGTAATGGTAACGGTAGGTGGGTTGGTATGGTGGTGCATTACATTGTGAACAATTTATCGAGAGGAAGGGTAAGGGGTCTTTTTTTGCTGAACTAAAAATTATAGGTCTAAGTTAAGAGTCTCGATTTAGCAAAATAGGAAACTGTGATTCTTCATGAAATTACCATTACCATACCCCATACCCAAGTAAATGCGTTGTAAATTAGACGTGGAGGGACTAACGACCAAATTCGTTCCCATGCTTATAAATGCAAGACTTTAAATGTATTTTAACCAACTAAATGAGCTTGTGCACTTGCTAATATCTTGATCTCATGCTCATCTATACTCTTGTCTCTTGGTTACACTTTTGTATAGTATTTGAGTGAGAAAAAATGTAGTATATTGAGAGTATTTATTTGTAATATTTATAAAGTACTACACTTGTAATCTTTGTAAGCGTAACTCTTATAAATTTAACTTTTAAGAGCCATGATATGGTAATTGATGAAATTTATGTAAAGTCTCTAGTTGGGAGGCATTATGTAATCATAGAAAATAGAAAAAGGTATAAACTCCACATTAAAATTTAAGCTTCATCTTTTATCCCTTTCTCTTTTACTCCATTGCAATTTACTACATTTATTGTTTCATTTATTTATTATTCAACTAATACTAATACTTCTTTATAACCAGTGATAAACCTTAGTCCAATCCCCCCTTCCTCATAAACCTCACACCACCTACCCAACCTCGCCTTACCCACATCCCCACCCTCCAACCTCTCTTCCTCTCCTTTAAGGGTTCTTAGTTTACCTTATCACTAATACTAACACCACTTGCTAACAAACCTTTTACCTTCCTCAGGTAAGACTTTATACAGCATTTGAATCAAAAACCTGAAGCCGGTTTTAGAACATCCTTACTTGGAATTTTAAAGGAAAATCCCTACATCAATGGTATAGGAAGAAAGGGATTCAAAATCTATTGGAGAAAGAGTGATGGGAATCTCAAGTTGACTCTTCATTATTCCAACAAAAAGCATCAAAGAAAGACAAACCAAATCCATTACAGGGTTAGTTATGGCTAAGGTAATCTAATAAGGTTAACCATTTTGAAGACTTAACTAATCCATCACTAGAAGCCGCTTATAATGTAGATTGTTTGGTTAAAACTGGGTTTAATATTATAAAAATAGGTATTCATTAGTATGTATCCATTCTTTTACATGCAACTTGTGCCTCATGTGATATGGAGGAATGTTGTACTTTGAATGATTCTCAACATTAAGGGATGAAAAGGATCTAGAAAGGAAAAATAGGTGGTATCAACAAGCTCTCATATCTTTTTAATAGGTGATGGAAAGGCAAAGCTTGTCAAACTTAAACCTCATTTAAGCATTCTTTAGGTTGAATGCCAAGATCCAATAGAGAAGTGGTGAATGACTAGCCATGGATTATTTTACTTATTAACAACTTAAATTGATTAGATTATGTTTATAATAAAATTAGGCTTTATTAGGATCAGGAGCCTTAATAAAGGGGCCTTAATGAATATGGTTGGTGTAGGAGTCTACAGTTAATACTACCTAAGCCTTGCTAAAAAAAATGATAGATTAAGTAAGCAAATCCAAGCAAGATTTGTTTCTAAGCCCACCAATGTAAAACTTTCAAAACATAACTTAGGATTCCCTCAATAGTATATTAGAAAGTGGTTTCATATTAGAATATGCATGTGGAACTATTTTTCTTTATGTCATACTTAGTTGTTAATATACATAGTCCCTTAAACTATCTATCTTTTATTTGATGATTCAACCTAATTTACAAAGTTTTAAGACAAATATGAACTATTAGATTATGATTGACAAGGGTAACTCTCGTAAGAGAAAGAAAATAAAGGTAGTCAATTTATAATCAAATTAAGGGAATCCAATGCCATTTAAAACGACATAAAACCAGTAACATTATGGTTTCTACTTTTTCTTTGTTGTTATGGTCAAGCAAACAACTATTTTCATGTGTGTGCTTACAAAACTTAATTAAAGGACAATTTAAGTTTAAATGAGAGAGATTTAAAACTAATGTGGCTTTTCCATCTTTACATAGATTTGTTAAAAAAGATGAAGGCAATTTATGAAAATATTGAGACATATTATATTAAAATCTATAACCAGTCCCTTAAATATCTATCTTTGATTTTATGATTCAACCTAATTTGTAAAGTTTTAAGACAAATATAAACCGTTAGATTTTGATTGATTAGGAGTCAAACCACCGCATCTCCCCCCCGTATAAAAGAAAGAAAATTAAGGTAGATAACTTACAAAACTTAATTAGACGACAAATTAAGTTTAAATGTGAGAGATTTAAATTTAACTTATCTTTTCCATCTTTACATAGATTTTGTTAAGAAAGATAAGAACATATCATATATAAAAAATATTAAGTTATAGTAAATTAAAATTTATAACTAGAAGATAATACAACCCCATTATGTATTCCTAAATAGTAGTGAAAAAAGAAACATTAAAAAAAATCTATATAACGGGGATATAGATAAATTAGTTTAAGCTTATGTTCTTTTTTTTTTTTTCCAATAATACATTGCACAACTTATGCGGGAGGGAGGATCTAAACTTGTTCCATCCCTTACAAAGAACAATATTTTACGCCAATTGGGATACACGACCTTGATAAGTTCAAGCTTAATTTAAAATTTCAAATATTAAGCTCTATTCAAATTAAAACTTAACTAAGTATAGACCTTTCAATTTGAGCTTAACTTGAAATGGTCTTTAACATGCTCAAACTTAATTTAACTAAAACTATTACAATACTATTATCTTCAAGAAATAATTTTCTTGTAACTATCATTCTATTGATATCGAACTATTACTTAAACTTGACTATTCAATACAAATTTGATTGGATTTGCAATATGTTTGAATTGTTTATAACATTTCAATAAAATATAGAAAACATCAATTATAAGGAGTGGGAAAAAAAATCATATAAAAATGATAAAGAAATTGAATACAGGATTGGAAGCCTCATCCATCCTAATAAAATATTAATAATATTATTATTAAGTAAACATGTCACATTTTTTAAGTATGGTTTCTATACAAAATCCATTCGCCTCGCCTAATAGCAAAAGTAAAATCTCAACTTGTAATCTTTTAGTTGCGGTTTTGTAACGAGTATTTTACAAAATAGTTTTCTAGGAACATTTTTTAAAAAAGACTTTTCGAACAAGAGACAAATTCACCCATTGACGTTTGCAATGAAATCATCTAATTTCTTTTTATATATTATAAGTAGATCTGGTCAGTCTTACGAAGGTGTTGTCTGCATGTGACAATCGCCCAGCCGCTAGTAAAATTCAAATAGTAGGATAATTTAGAACTAGTAGGTAATGCAAGTTACGTGGATGTACATATAATATATAAATTTTAATAATTTTTGAATATATAATAATAATAATAGTAAGTAGTTTTAGAATTTATACAATTAGGATAATTTTAAAATAGTAGATATATATATTATATGAATATATATGTGATCTGTAACGTATCATGGTTTTCAAATAAGTAATAATAATAATAAAGATTTATTAAAAAACCATCATTTATATTATAATGTATTCGATACTGATAATGTACTACGTATATACATGATGAGTAATTCTTATATAGGATATTTTTTTGGATCGTCAGGCTGTAAACAGTAAACTTGGTAAAATACAGAGTTTAAAAATTTGAAAAGAAATTTCTGCAATAGTGCTCAGCTACCGGTCCACTACCAAAAAAAAAAAAAATTTTTTTTGAAAAGAAAAGTAGATCTAATAGGACTGGTGAAATAAAAAAAGTTGAAAAGAAAAAGCAGATCTGATGGTACTGGTGATGGACCGGTAGCTGAGCATTATCGCGGAAATTTCCAACTTTCGAAGATGTGTCTCTTGCACCACTTTACACGACATCCGTGATTCCTTGTCAGTTGCTTTCCATTTTCTTAATAATTAAAAATGAAACTTATCCTATTGAGTGGTATTGAAAAGGAGGCTCCAACCAGCCATTCGTTCATCTCTAACTCACTGCTCACATCTTCGAGAAACAGAGAGAGAGAGAGAGAGGGAAAGAGACACAGTGATAGAAAGAGAAGTGGGAGAGGAAGGTGAAACTGAAGGGCGTTTCTGGTAATGGGTTTGGATTGGAAAATCACAGTTCGTCTTCTTCTTCTTCTTCGTAGAAATGGGTTTTTCCAACTCCACCCATTCCAGTGATTCCCTTTTGCTCCTTTCTTTCCCTGCCCTTCTCTTTACATACTAAAAACGAAACATAAACACACACACGACATCATCGGATACATAAAGACAGAGAGAGGGGGAAAGGGGAGAGTTGCAGGAAGTTTTAGGCGTGGGTTGTTTGGCGAGAATAATAATATTAAACAGTAGCTTTTCATGGAAAAACACAAAACAAAATATGAGGAGGGTATATTTGTGTATAGATGATTCTTGCCAATACCACCCATGCCAATGATTTCCTGCTATTCCTCCCTTTCCCTTCTTTCTCCTGACTTTTGATTTTAAATTAACAGATCCGTATATCTTCTTCTTCTTCTTGTCCTGTTTCACTCAGGGTAAGTCAGGTAAAACTTTTAGTGTTTTAACATATGCATGCAAGTGTTACTCCGTACCTGTGAATTTTATACTTGCAGATGATTATATTGGAGCACAGCATAAGCATTGATAGTGTTTGCTGCCCCAACTTTTTTGTTTCTGATATAAAGAATTTCCGTTTTGTTAATGGATCCAGAAACATAATTGCTTGGATTTATTCAAATGAACAAGTACGGCTTTGAAATGAAAAGCTCATCATCTCCCAGACTCCCATCAATCTGGTGGAGCTATTTTCTCTGCTTGAGACGGTTAGATCTATTAGATTTAGATATTGTCGTCGATCTGGATTATTCTACCACGACAGAGGGAGAGAGAGAAAGAGAGAGAGAGAGAGGGAGAGGAGATTCAAATAGGAGAATTCCAGCTGTCTCGGATTAGCCCAGGTTGTCGTCACCGTTTGTTTCCGGGCTCAACTTAAAACACTTGTCTACCGAGGATTTGCCTGATGACCTCTGCTAAACTAACTATATTTAAGCTCAATTATTTAATAAATTGTTTTTTTTTTTAAATATATATCTATAGTTTGATGTACGGACAGTAGTCGTTCTCCTGCAAGATGATGTTAATGAAATGTTGGATCAGAGACTTTAAAAAATTTCTTTATTTGAGGCTTTCTCTATACCTTTATCAAGCTTAGAGAACACTTGGTGAACGAGAACATCAAATATTATAAAAAAATTATATTTTTAATTTTTAAATTTTCCTTAGTATTTTAATTGAGTGTTTGAATTTTGTTTTTCTATTTCTATGCTTAAATTGTTCAAAAGTATATAAAGGAGTCTTTCATTAATGAAATGGTGATTTTTTTATTAATATCTTTGTTATAAATTTTTTATATGTTTAAAGATTGCAATAAAAAAAAAATAAAACTTTAAAACTTTTTAAGGAAAAAATGATAAAATTTGAGAACTAGGAAATGATTTTTAATAATAGTTGAAACGTAGCAAAACAAAAATATTAAATTTGTTTGTTTTTAAGAATTTAAATCTCAAAATATAGGTATATATTAAAAAAATGAAAAAGGTAAGAAAATAATTTTAGTCCTTTTGATGCATTTCTTCATTTTGATTAATAAATTTCATTTTGATTAATAAATAACTCAAATAATCAGTGATTTGATTTGATATTTTTAATAAATTCAAATTATATTTAATTTTGTAATTTTTTTAAATTTACATAATACTATAGTTGTTTGCATTGTCTAGTTATATTATAGATTATAACAATTTAGAAAGAAACAATTCAAATCTTATCTATATTTTTAGGAGATTTGTATTAACAAAGTCATTGTATAGTTTATTTGATATTTATTCTAATTATTAACTTAAATAAATAATAATGATAACAAGTAATAATCACATTAAATAATACAATGTACAAAAATTGATAATATAATTATAGTCTAACTAATTAATATAACTAGACACTGC
>JAMXBB010000006.1:44517620-44607166 GCA_024138015.1 Lumnitzera littorea | reverse complement strand
GCGCAGGATTGCAAAATGGTCCCTTCTTCATCCTCAGTCGAACTAAGTGACAGGAGAGGAGGTCGCGGCGGGGGTGAAGTCAATGGTTCGAAGGTAGTCGCGGGAGGAGCGAGGTCTCCATTGCATAAGCCTGGGTTTGGTTGTGAGCTGTTGCATAACATAGAACTCCTTAACCCGGATTGGAGCGGGTGAAATTTCTCTAATTTCACAACGGACCGGACTACATTGTGCGATGACACTTAATTGTTGCATTGCATGAAAATAATTGTTTGATAACCCTATTTGTGCTTGTATGCATTCATGAGTCTCCAATTCAAGTTACTGAGCTGTAGTTGCTCATACCCTTATAGATCCTTTTGCAGGTTCTGATTTCTGAATATTTCAAGTATTATGCCGCCCTACAATTACCCAGAGGTTAGTCCTTTTTGAAGCCAGGGGTGTGAAGATTAAGTTACTTAGTATAATGTGTAACTAGACTGACCTTGTAGTTAAAGATTCAAGACTGGTAGCTATTATGTAAATTAGTAAACTGTGGTGATTATATAAAACTTCCTAGGAAGCTTTGTAGACTTACTTATAATTATCTATGTTTATTAGAAATTTGTAATATTTATCATAATTGTAATATAATTGTTAATTGGACTGTTTACTTCAAAGTGAGAAGTCGTCGACGCCTTGTGTAGATCATGTCTATGGTAGGCACTGTGGGGCCAGTTACTATCATAGAATGGTTTACACGGTGAGACTGTTGCGACTCTGTGACTTCGAGGCGTAACACTATATTTCTTTAAAGTGTCAAATTTAATACCTATATGATATAAACCTGCAGAATAATTCTCTGAAATAATTTGCTAAAAATAAATTTATAATTTGACTTAATAAAAGAATAGTAGTAAATCTTACAAATACCAGTCATTTTATATATAAATCAAAATATTGAAAACTATCAAGCCATTTGAGGAGTTTTGTATAGTTTTCTTTAAAAGATAAAAAGTTAATACTAAAGACAATAATTAGTCATTTCTTGTTGCATTTCACTTCCTGTTTCAGTTTACTAGTGTTTTAGTGTTAGTTAGGCATTTGTAATTCATTTGAAATCTGTAAAACATATTATAAGGAAATAAGTGACAACTTGCTCAGTAAGTGAGGTGGAGACAGAAGTATGCATTCAATATATTACAAGTAAGGTTTTCAACTAAATTAGTTAGATGTAATACATGTATAAGCAAATATCATAGCACGACGTTTTTCGGTTCGTCATAAAATTAGAGAAATTACACTTGTTCTAATTCGAGTTGAAGAGATTGATGTCATGTACATTGCGAATTAAGACCAAATCAGGGCTTGTGCAATGGAAAACACTCTCCTCTTGTGACCACCTTCGAATCATGGCCCTTAACCTTACCGCGACCTCCTCTCTTTTCACTTAGTTCAACTAAGGGTGAGGAAATAACTGTTTTAGCTATCCGTATTAAAAGAAGTTCGTGTTTTATCCGAGAATCCTAACCATTATTCATAGTGGTTTGAGATGCATATTAGGTTAGATGTTAAGCTAAGTTTGAATTAGTTTATCTTTTCAGGGTGATTGACTAAGTTTAAATAATTTAGGCATAATAAATTATATATATTCAAATTTTACAGAAGTAATAATATTAAATTTGTAAGAATATAAAATTTGATTTTTAATTGTTCTAGTGAATGATTATTACTAGGAATTCACTCATTTTGAAAATCAATGCTATAATATATAAGTTTTACAGTTATCAATATTTTAAGTTTATAATTCAAAAAAGAATGAAATGGTATAGTTCAAATCCTTTATTTAGAAAAATAATGAAATACCAGACATCTTTTTTCTATAATTATTATATATCAATTAAAAAAACAATACTTATAATTATAAAAATAAGATTACTTGAAAATATCGAATCATCTTTTCTTTTTTTTTTTTTCCTTTCTTCATCTTCTTCTTCTCTTTTTGTTTTTTTTTTCTTTCTTTTTTCTTTTTCATTTTTTTCTCTCCATTTCTCTCTCTCTCTCTCCCCTCTTTTCTCTCGCCCCATTATATTCATGAGCATTTCACCGCCATATTATGGCGGTTAGCTTAATTCTTTTTTTTTTTACAATTAAGTTATATTATATTTTATTTAATATTTATTGTAATTCTTAGAATATTTAAAACATATTCTTCTTTTTTATCGTTGGCATTATTAATAAAGAATAATTCATAATTGAGATTTTCCTTTCCACGTATCATTATTTCGAATGAGTTTTAACGCAATTATAAGTAAAAATATCAGTAAAATATAATATATAGTTAAGTTATACCAATTGTTTGAGATTTATTTATATATATTTTATACGATATTTTATTTACCAATATTAATTATTAAGATCACTTAATTGATTTTAAAAGATTTATCTTAAGCTATATATGAAATTATGAAACTTTAGGTTATAATGACTAGATCTGATAAACTTAATATTTTTAAAAAAGTTTCATATAAATAAGTCTAAATTGAAATATTAAAGTTATACAATTACTTCATTTAAATTTTTTCTTAGTTATGAGAGTTCAACTTAATTTAACGAATGTTATCATAAATCATAATTTTTAGAATATCTCTTAACTAATAAATTTTTCAATTAATTTCTTATTAATTTATATGATTATATGTTTATGTCTAGATATAATTTAGACATTCCCATATCTATAAATACTTTCAATCAATCTGACAAAGAAGAGATATTTGGTCAATTAGATTTATACTAATTCAATTATTTTTACGTATTATCTTGTGTCATTAGTAATATTATTATACTCATTATTCTATTATTAAGATCCATATTCTTATGGTTATGAGTAATATTAGTACAAACTATTTTATACCTATTGACCTAACTTATAAATATAAAGCTAGCAAGTTGGAGTCATGCGACATTACGTATTATATATTTTTAGACTTTCGAGTAAATTTACGGATATAATAATTATTTATATTAAGTATACTCATAAAAATACCTATATTATCTCATATAGTAAATTATACTATATTATCTCATTTTATAGTTTAATTAACTTATTTTTAAGTTTTCATCACATTCTAAGCTCGATTTTAGGGGTTCTAAGCAAATTTTCACTATATTAAATAATCATACTTTTAGGGACAAAATTGAGATTTTGAGTACTTATTTTCAAAATATAGTTTCACCAGGCTACTTCAACTAACTTTTCTATTTTAGTTGTAAAATTTAAAGCCCTAAATTTAGGAATAATTGCCCTAAATTCGACTTTAGGATCTCATATAGAGTAAATTTTCAGTACTTTGATTGTATTGTTGATATTCTTATTATATTATAGATTTCCAAATATACAGAAATTCCTCGATTAGGGTTATCATGTTTCTCATAAGTTTCTAACCTAATTAGTTTATTTTCTTGAATGTTTTGGATCAACTATTGACCCTAATTGTATAGGGATAGGGTTTTGTTCCAATACTTAGATGTTCATGTTTGAATTATTGATTTATAGGATATTACAAAAATAAAAGAAAGTTGTGGAAACATTTATACTATGCTCCTTATACTTTCTCTCTAAATGAGTGGAAATGCAATATAATTATAAAATTTCTTTTATAATAATATTCTTAAATTTAAAAGTAAGGTTAATTTTTTCCAATATTAATCCATTGCTCTTTTATTTCATATTCTAAGATAAACCAAACAAAGCAAGTAGAACTATTTCTTTCCATTTCCTTTTTTTACTAAATTTAAAATAAAAATTACATTTTGTTCCATTTTCACTTCTTTTTTTCTTTTTCATTGACTTATTTTTCATCAATTTCCTTTCAAGCAAAACTTACTAAACAAAGTGATAATGTTCCCTTTTTTTATCCCCTTATTTTAAATGTTGACATACTGTTAGAACCTTATATCCATTGCTGATTTCAAGTCGATTGCAAATCTGTAATGGTAAATTACTTTTTGGTTTGTTTTCTTTTTTTCCACTCTCATAAGTAATTTAAATGATACAAAGAAAAGATTCTTAATGAAAAGTCTAGGTGAGTCTTATAATGGTCCTTCGAATGAAAAAGAACTTGTTTAATATACATAAAGAGGTTCTCCATTGAGTTAGTTTTATGTACTTTTAATTAATATATGTGAATGGAAAATATAAATTTCTAAACTTAAAATCATATAGTATTGCGTCCAATATGTGTATTTTTAAAAATTATTAAAAGGAAAGATGAGAGATATATAGGTACATAAACATTACTTAACACCTAATATTCTCTATTTGACGAGTAGCGAGCAACATATAAAGAACAGAACCTTATTTTTATTTCCTTTTTCAATAAATACTAGCAACTTATTCATTTAAAGAGAATGATTATTTCATTTTCTCTTATTTCTTACGGAGTATCTATTATATTATTCACTTGTATTTTAAACTAAGAATCGCAATTATTGAAGGAATTCTAATTCTTCAAAATGCCCAAGAGAATTCTTTATCTCAACTTATGAGTCACAATTTTAAACTTTCCCCATTTTTAACCAAAATATCTTTTGCAAATTTGAAAATTACACCATTTTGCTCCCAAATGAAAACATTAAACCAGAAAAATCAAGGACCCCCTAATCTTTCTATTATCTTCTTTGTTGGTCTCTCTCTCTCTCTCTCTCTCTCTCTCTCTCTCTCTCTCTCTTCGTTTTCTCCATCGAAGTCTCCCTCTTCATTAGTTTGATGCTTGTCGAGTTTATTAGAGTCTTTGGAACTTGCTTTTCTCTATTGAAGTTTGATACTTCAATGGTCTAGTACTATTCTCCATTGCAGTATTGCTTACTTTCCTCCGTCGAAGTTCGATACTTATACTCATAAAGACTCCATCCAAGTGCTTATAGATTTAGGGTATCTGTTCCAATTTTCGCAATCAAAGATTTCCTCTTTGTTACTATAAATTGCGAAATGCATTCTCTTTATTGATTCGATTTTTGCTTCATTAAAGTTTTCATCGAATACTTCCTCTTCATTGATCCGATTTTCCAATTTGATTACGTTTTTGTTTCGATTTTTCAATTTGATTTGGGTTTTCTACTCTAATTTAAGGTTAAGGTTTTCCAATTTTGGTTGGGTTTTATTTGAGTAAATAGATTAGGGATATTTTTGATTTTTAATTATTATTCCAACTTTCTTTTTTCATCTAATATTAGTGCTTATAAAATCAACTAAACAATATAATAAATATTCATTTTACTGGTTATTAAAACTCAATTCTAATGCTTATGAATCTTTATTCTATTTACCCTTTGTACATTCTGCACTTGCCCTGATTCGCACTTTTTGATGAAAAATGTAGCTTGCCATTACTAGCCTAAAGCACACATCTACATTGCCATTTGAAACCTATTTAAGGCTTCGGGTACCTTTTAACAATTGTTGATATAGTATATTTATATCTTTTCTCTTGCTGTAAGGTAGGAGTAAAAAATTACAAATATATATCACGAAAATTTCATCCTTAATTTACTACAAATTATTTGGCATTTTTTAATTTGATTTGTATTAATATTTAATTAACTTAACAAAAGAATCTTGTATATCGAGGTGTTATTTTGTAACATAGCCTCGTATTTGTACTCCCTTTTATTTTAGGGTGAACCACAATTTAGGTATTTGTCATTCGTTAACTCTAAAGAGAAAAAAAGAAACAACCGATTAAAGGAAGAAAAGATTGAATCAGATGTTGAATCAGCAGACGAACAAAGAAAAAAGATTGAAATAATCGTGCTAGTCATGCATAAGACTTCGATTTTTCGATATTGGCAAGGGATTTCACAATTCGGGCATCATCCTACTGCAGTTTTATTTATATTCATTAAATATTGTTACATATAGGAGATTTACTCAAGGTTTATTAACTATGACCATGGAAAGTAAGGATAAGAAAAAGAAAATATAAAAGAGAAGGAGGAAAAAAAAAATGTAAGAAAAAGGGTAAAATTCACAATGACACATGAAAAAGGAAATTATAATTTTTTTTCACTATATCAGTAGTTTCCATAGAAATTGTGTATGTTGGGTGAGCTCTTTGTGAATAAATGGTGCCCTGGTAAAAGTTATTTTTAAAGACAAACTTTCTAGATGAAAAAGAAATAATGTAGAATTCAATCAATCTTTTCTTTTCTTTTTTCTTTCACATTTGTTTTTTAGTTAATGCATACTAAAAAAGTTAAGTTTTTCTTAATTTTATTAAACACAAATCATTTAAGGGTAAAAAATAAAAATACAGATTCCCAAAATAAAAAGGTATAAAAATATAAGTATTCAAAATGTGACTTACCAATTATTCTATTTTGCATAGGTGATGGGAGCTAGGGCTGCCGAGAGGATGTTTATAACGTAGATATGTTATAATTTCATAAATTTTCTCTATAAGCTTTCAATAGAAAACCTCATAGCGCTAATAACTTATTTTTAAGTAGTGTTAATATAAGGTCCGAAATTAGAAGTGAAAATATATCCCAACACTTTTTCTCCTTAATTTTATATATTTATTTTTTAGTTGAACAAGGTTAATTTTATTATTGATTACCCGTTATCAACATGATCACTTATAGATGGTACTACATGATTGTTACAAGAGATATCATCAAGGATATAGCTTTAGGAGAGGCGATGGAGGGCTATACCACCAAACCTAAGGACGCATCCCCCTCTTAGTATGTGAAGCTATCCAATTGGCAACCCTATTTGCTTTTTTAAGAATGTGAACAAAAGAAAAGGACCTACATAGCTTTTAATCTTTCTAACACGATCAAGTGTAGCTCAATGGACCGCTATCTTTGGCCCATTTATAGCTAGGATTAGGTTTTTATTATTTGATTCAAAGTTCACATGCTGCTAATTGATGTCACAAGCTAGTCTAAACCTATCCGGTAAAGCCAATGCCTTAGCTTCATCTACACTACTGCATCTTATAGATCTAAATTGTCCATCCAATGACTTATCCTTGTGACTATCTAACAACAACACTGATGACTGCTTGATTGCAATCCATAGTCCAGGAAGCATCTATGTTTGCTTTGAGACTTTGGTTAGTTAGACAACTCCATACATTTGCCACGTGTTCTGGTCTTTCGATCTCATCTACATTTCTTTGACTTTCTTCTTCAATTTTTCCCTAACGGCACAAAAAACCCTATATTGTACTATGATGTCTTCTAGATTCAAAGCTGCACCCTCATGCAAAGTTTTACACCGAGATCTCTATATATTCTAAGCAAAGTCGCTAGCTTTTCTTTTCATCTCCATTTGCAAACTTCTTCTCTTCCCTGTCGATTTTATTAAGCCATTGAGCCACTCTATAAAACTTCTAACTTTCTCCTTCTCGACTTTAACATCCATAACTTTGAACCATACTATCATTGTCTAAATGCATGGTGGAAGCACATGCTCTACAGTTTTAGTTTCCTTACAAAAAGGATAGCAAAGGTTTGGGGTTAACCTTTGTGTATGGAGTCTTTCCAGTATTGGAAGGGAGTTAGAAACCATCCTCCACAGGAATTACTTTACTCGAGATATCGTGTTAATATTCTAGATCATTTGCTATGAAGCTTTCAATACAGATCTAGAAGTTGATGGTCTAAATCATGATTCTATGATTGTTTTCTCTTTCAGTAGTAATAGAATGACTTCATTATGTAGATACCATGGTGATTAAAAGGCTACAAAGGAGAGTCACTTTATTTTGTTTTTTAAATTGGTATGTACTAAATACATTCTATTTCCCTATCTTCCATGAACTATCTCAATAGTATGATGTTCTACAGTTTATTCTTAATGTCTATAAAATTTGTGATTCTCAGCATTGCATTACAATTTTGTGATGTCTTCTTAATTTTATGGCATTCCAAAGTTGGGATCCATTGATCATTCCATTTGTTGATCCTATCCCATTTGTTTAATTTCCAAATCACACCTTCAAACAAGGCTTTCTTCCCCTTAACTACACTGCTTCAAACCTAAGAAGCTTTACCTCCTTTGGTAGCTTGTCGAAAGTCTAAATAAGGAAAATAAAAACCTTTCAACACTTTAACCTAAAGCACATCCAGATTAGTTTCCACTCTCCATGCCAACTTTAGTAGAAGCACTAGGTTAAAAAGATATACATCCTTAAAATTAACACCTACTCTCTCCTTTGGTAAGGTTGAGTGCTCCCATCTATTCTAATGAATCTTGTTTTCTTCCTTTTTTTGCCTTCACCAAAATCAGTCAATTAAAGCATTAACTTCATTATACCATCATTTAGGAAACTTGAAATAAGACATAGATTAAGTAAGAATAGTTATTACCACTAATTTGGTGAGTATTTCTCACCTTGCTCCACTCAATAGTCTCTACTTCTAGCCTTTAAGCTTCTTCTTAACTTTTTCTTTAACAAAAGACAAAGCTTGGTACTTTGATCTTCCCTAAAGAGTTGGTAACCCCAAATAAGTCTCAGGGTTATCAGTAATTGGATACCCAACATCCTTGGAAGCTGATGCATCTTTGGGATCGGATACATGGAGGAGCACCACAATGAAGAAAACCAAAAGACAATAAAAGGAGACTAGCAAAGTCTGGGCAACTACCAACTTGATATAACATATTAATCGATCCTACTCGACCTATAATTCGCTAGATATAACTCACCAATCCAAATTA
The DNA here is from genome assembly GCA_024138015.1 of Lumnitzera littorea. Lineage (NCBI taxonomy): Eukaryota > Viridiplantae > Streptophyta > Magnoliopsida > Myrtales > Combretaceae > Lumnitzera > Lumnitzera littorea. The sequence goes on along the minus strand of JAMXBB010000006.1, from coordinate 44,598,462 downwards.
TAAGGTTATTTGCCACTACTCCTTGCTAAAAGGAATATATAAGAGTTAAAAGGATAATGAGAATGCTAGGGTTACTCAAAAAGGAAACTTATATATCTTGATGATGAGAATGATTCCTTGCTGCATACAAAATGAATGAGGTTTATATACTAGCTCCATTAAGCTTATAAGCACATATGAAAAGACAAAAAGGTTAATTTACAATTGGAATACATGAAATATAATAAAAAGGGTAAAAGAGACAAAGAATATTCAGTATGGAAGAAGTAAAGAATTCTTCTAGAATGTTGTGCTAGAAGACATGTCACATGGTGGTTAGCGTTTTGAAATATAGTATAATTCGAACAAAATGAAGAAAATAGAGTCCGTAGTCAAAGTCGACTTGATTTAGATCAGGTTGGAACTTAGTTAATTAGTCACTAAAGAGTATTTGGCTTAGGTTGGGATTGAGTGCTGGTGGGGGCTTGGGAGATCGGCTTGAATAGTTGTTTAAGGCTAGTCTACTAAGATGTTGTTTGTGTCAAGGTACGGTTGCTCAGCAAGTTGGCTTGTATGCTTAGTAGGTCAACACATCTACTTGGTAGCTTTAGGAACTATGATAACACACGTGAGAGCTCGGTATTCACATCAATAATAGAGTGAAACATGGAGGTCAGGATCGTAATTCTTGTCTTGGATGGGGTTTCGAGCTAATATTTTTTGCATGAGTCTTTGGAGTCTTATAGCTTGGCTGCTTATGATTGGTCTAGAAGTTAATTCTTATCATCTGCTTAGGGGTTGGAAAGATTTGACCTCAAATTTGAAGTGGTCTTTGGTTTTTGTTCTTCCTAGGCTCTTCCTGGTTCTTCTTCTTTTGGTTGGTGGGGAATCATGTTGGACACATTGAAGGTGAAAGAAACACCACAGTTCTTGAGTAGTTCGATTTGATAGGCATTGCGGTTGATCTTCTTCGGGACTTTGAATGGGCCATTAGCTCTTAAAGATAGTTTCCTTTATCTCATGTGCGAGAATCATTCTTAGTTGAGATGAATCCATACTAAGTCTCTTGGCTTAAAAGAAATAGTTTAGTAGCCTTGGCTGTCGATCTCTTATTGTCTTTAGTTAAACTTGGCGATCTTCCTTGCCATGGATTGATGTAGCTATTGTAATTCTTGGGCTCAATTGACTCCAACTTGTGATAGGAATCAGAATATTGGGCTTTTAACCTGAAGCCGAGATCTAGGATAGGAGGGACTAATGAGGAGAATCCTTTTGCTCTAGGCAACTCTTGCCGAGGCCGAGTTACTCCTTACTGCTAATCAACTCCCTAGGCCATGCTAAGCAATTGCACATCTTTCGAAAATTATGTGCCAATTAAAAGAATGCCATGACAACATTTAAACTCTGCACTCCTGCTTGGTCATGCCCGACCCAAGCAGTTACTTGAAATTATTATTGCTAAGAGGCTAAGAGAATTGTCCTACATGAATCCTTAGCCACTCCTATTTAGATGAGTCCACGCTTGGTCGATACCCCTATACAGCCACTTAACCAGATCGTATTGTTTAACTGCATCTTCCAACGGCGTCACAAATGTATCTTTGCTACATGTCTAGGGCCACATGAAGAATCTGCTACACTAATCATTATTTTCCTTGAATATTCGTTTTTGCACATTTTATTCTTTGTACATTACTTCTTTAGGACAATACCCCTTTTTGTCTTTTCCATTTTTAGACAAGTTGCCCTAAATTATTAGATATAAATACCCACTATATATGTAGTCGCAGATGAATCAAGTTATCATTATTACATTGAATATTTCCCTTTCATAAACATTATTTGTTTACTCTCATTTCACCCTTATCCTAACCCCTAAGTAAGGCTAAGTGGTGAGTAACCTCACTGGACCAACTTGTATGTCATATTGAGCTGTGTCGTGAGTCCTTAGAAGTTTCATTAGTGCGTCATATCCTTTTGAGCTGTTCATGGGTTTTGCTTACTTTTTCATTCATTTCTATTTTTTCACATGTTTTCCCATCTCCTTTGTCAAGCTTTCGGTAAGCTTGGACTCATCCCTACAACCGGCCTTATCTATTCCTGGCTACAATTCGCATCAACTTGACTCTCTTTAGCAACTGTGGGGGTATTGATTGGATCTAGTGGAATAGGGGATTGAGACCGTTGATGGTTGTTTTCCCCTTATCTTTCTCGTACACTTCATAACTACCAACCACCTTATGGATATCCTTAGCCAAATTAGACTAATAAAAAATTTTCCTTCAATAGATTGGCTGTTTTAATCTCTCCAAAATGACTAGATAATCTGCCACTATGAGCTTCCCTAACCAACAACTTACGCATGGAACAGTTTTGTATGCATAGCCTTTAATCCTTGAACAAATAGCCATTTTGGACATAATATCCTCCAACAACAATTCCTTCTTAACACCACTCAAGAATGGGACCAAAATGGGAGTCATGAGCATATTACTCAATGATAAGTGAAAATCCTTATAATTTCATTTGCAAAGTGGTCAGTAAGGTTTGCTGACATGATAGAGCATCAGCGACTACGTTAGCACTTCTTTTCTTGTATCAGATCACAAAGGAAAATCTTCCATAAATTCTAGCAACTTAGTTTGCCTCTTCGAAAGTTTGTTCTAACTCTTAAGATACTTCAATGACTCATAGTTAGTGTAAATAACAAACTCTCGTGGCAGTAAATAGTGTTGCCAGACAGTAAGGCTTGAAAAAAAGAGTATAACTCTTTCTTGTATATAGAATATTTCAAGGCAGCACCACTAAGCTTCTCACTAAGATAGGCCACTGATTGTCTCTCTTGCATCAGGACGGTACCAATTCCAACACCTGATGAATTGCATTCCAGTTCAAATGGCTTGCCAAAATTTGGTAGAGATAGAATAAGGGTAGTAGTGAGCTTATCCTTGATCTTTCTAAAGTTTTGTTTAGCTCGGTCATTCCATTAGAATCCATCACCCTTCTTTGTTAGCTTGATTAAGGAGGCCGTAATGATACTGAAATTTTTAATGAATCGCGTATAAAAAGAAGGAAGCCCATAAATACTTTGAACTTTAGCGATATTTTTTGGCATTGGTCACCCCAAAAAACTCGAATCTTTTCCCATTTGCTTAGATTCCTTCTCCTGATACTACATACCTAAGTAACTACCTCACCTTAATAGAATGTACACTTTTTCTGGTTCTCATATAACTTCTCGACTTGTAAAATATTGAAAACAGCTCGGAGATGTTGAATACGGTTACTCAGGTCGGCACTATGTACTAATATGTCATCGAAGTACTCGACCATACATTGTCCGATCATAGGGCACATCACATGATTCATAAGCCTCATAAATGTACTTGGTGTATTGGTAAGTCTAAATGACATAACTAACCATTCGTAGAGACCATGCATCATCTTGAAGGTAGTCTTCCATTCACCACCTAGTCTTATGTGAATTTGGTGATAGCCATTTCGTCAATTAATCTTTAAAAATATCTTAGCTTCATGAAGCTCATCTAACATGTCATCGAGCTTTAGTATTGGGTATCTGTACTTGATAGTGATACGGTTGATAGCTTGGCTGTTGATATACATGCGTCATGAACCATCCTTCTTTTGAATGAGTAGAGCCGGTATAACACAAGGGCTTATGCCTTCCCTCACATAGCCTCACTTTATGAGCTCATCCACTTGTCTTTTCATCTCAACAACTTGCTTGGGGTTCATTCTATAGGGAAGTCGGTTTAGCAGGGTTGCGCCTAGCTGTAGATTAATACAATGTTCTATGCCTTAAACTTGGGGTAGTCGCTTGGGCAACTCTTCAAGAAACAGATCTGAAAACTCATCTATCAACCATTGGATCTCATTAGGCACTTCTTCAAAGTCTCTCATCTCCAACAATCTTCAAATTAATAGAAACATAGGTCCACTGACCTTCTCTGAAGCTCATTACTCTCTGAAGCTCATTACTCTCTGAAGCTCATTACTAGGGCTTTCTTCTTACTTACTCAAGTGAGCTAGTTATGGGTTTCATCCACTTAGGTCGGTGTCATGGGTTGCAGCACAATCTTCTTCTTATCTTTAACAAAGGCATAGGCATTCTTGTATTCGTCGTGAGTAACACGTTAGTCAAACAACTAAGGTCTTCCAAATAATAGATGTGAAGCTCCCATTGGAATGACATTGCACACCACTTCGTCTCTATACACATTCTCAATACCAAATGGCACGATTACTTACTCTATGACATGTAGAGCACCCTTTTTATGAAGCTAATATAGGTTGTTAGGTTGGGGGTGCTTAGAGGTTAGTAGTCTTAACCTCTAAACAAAGGACTATGCAACGATGTTAGTACAACTTCTTCCATCCACTATGATCGTGCATAGGTGTTCTTTGATGGTACACTTTGTATGGAATAGATTCTCTCTCCAGTCTTCTTCGGAGCTCGACAAAGAGCTTAGTACTCGCCTTAGTACTAAGGTCATCACCTTTTCCTGATTGGCACAAATATAGGTCTCCTCTTCCACTTCGACTTTAACCCTTCCGATATTCTTCTCCTTTTCTAGCTCACTCTCATCGGTGCTATCCACTATATCTCCTTGGAGCACCATGGCATGTTGGTTCAGATACCCAGTAACCATGCGTTTAAAACCCAAGCATTTAAAGTACTTTACCTCACTAGTTTCCCATCTGGAGGTCTATCCCTTCTCATATGTCCTTGGGGTCGACCTTATCTTAGTTCAGCTTGGCTGGCGTGCTTGGCTCTCATCAAGTTGATCCTAACTTTCCTTGGCTTAGGAAGACCTCCTTAACATAGAATAAGGGCTCGGGAAAATATTGGTCCAAGCCGGCTCGGAGTATTTCTTTTTTGCTTTTCGACCCTCTGTGCTACCTTAATTGCCTCTTCTAGAGTATAGAACCTCTATACTTCTACAATATTGCGAATCTCATATTCAAGTTTGGAAATGAACCTCGACACTGTATGAGCCTTTGATTCATCCATGTAGGCTTAGATCATCAACATTTAGAATTCTCTCACAGAGTTATCAACAGATTAGCTTTCTTAGCGAAGTTCTAGCAACTTAGCAAATGTATCTTACAAATAGGTCATGGGCTCGAATCTCCCTCTTTGTAATCTCTTCATCTCATCCTAAGTCCTTACTCCTCGTCTTCCATCTCTTGCTTTGGCTGCATTTAGATTTTTCCACCACATGGTGGCATACCCATAAAATTCAAGTGCAGTGAGTCGCACTTAATGGCATTAATATATCCATAACAATTGAACACTTTCTGCACTTCTCTTTCTACTGTAAATATTCATTGGCATCTCCACTTCCATTGAATGGTAGGATTTGGACTTTGACATTGTTTAGTCCTCGAAGAGCTCAGCATCCTTGCTCTTGTGCTTGATAGTACCTAGCCTCTTCTTCTTCTTCTCAGTCCATTTCCACATCTACTTCTCATCTTCTTCCTCAATATCCTCCAACTCTAGCCTTTTTCTAGCAACTCTGTTTGCAACTCCTCTAGCTCGGTGGGGTCGAATTAAGCTGTTGGCTCGGCTACCTTAGCTATAACGTTACTCTGGAACGGTTTCAAGTAGGTTATGGTGTGGCATACCATAGGGTTGTTGTTTGTTAACTTGCATTGAAGTAACTAGATTCTCAACAAGATTAGTGAGTCTGTCGAGTTTATCATCAATTGACCTAGGAGTGTTACTACCATTATGACTACGACCAAGTTGAGCACCATTGCTCTTATCACTAATAACGCCTTGAACACTCAAATCCAACATAGTGTAATACTTAACTTAATAGATTAACAATACGATACACAACAAACACTTTTGCTAATAACCTAAAACCTTGCTAACACACTCTTAACAACTTTAACACCCAACAATCACTCGACTACAGTAGAAACACATTTTGCTCTATTTTCACAACGAAAAATAGATTAATAATGGAATTACACTTACCAACACACAAATCTTCACTATATAGCTCAAAGCTTCAGAACTTACTCCAAACGAACACATTGAAGTAGCTACAGAAGAAACATAGCAACCATAAGGGAAATTTAAAATACTTAGTTCTCATGGCCTTCTTCCCTTGTAAATCCATCAACAAGGTTACATGATCCAATGCATACATAAGAATGTGTTCAATAGAGAAGTTTAGATACTTTTCAATGCATTCCAAGGATCCTAAACCCCTATCAATTTGCTCCCTTATTAAAACACCATCATTGCTCTTGTTAGTCCATGTATATTTAGGACCTACATAACCTATGTCTTGAACATTGATATCTTCTATCATAGCCTTAAATCCATCTACAACTCATCTTTCTAATCCTCTACCCCTTTCTTCCTCATGTTCATGTAGAAGAGCATTAAAGTTACCTATGCACATCCAAGCATCTCTTTTATTTACTATCACCTCTCTTAATTTGTTCCACAAGCTCCCTTTACAACGGTAATCTGTAGATGAATAAATCTAAGTTACAAATCTTAATCTCATACCATTTACATCCCTTAGCTCCAAATCAATCATGAAATCATCGACTTTAAATATTGTTACATCATAATCGATACTCTACCATAAAGTAAGGCCCTTAGCTGTACCCTCTTCTCTCCACATAAAAATTGTCACCATATCTCAAATTACTCCTTAAGAAACATAACATCTAGATTATGCTTATTAATTATGCATCTCAAATTTCAAACCATCTTAAGAGGTCCAATCCCTCTACAGCTCTAACTTAGAAACTTCGTGGTCCCCATGTGGCTGTCTTAGGCCAGTCACCACCACCTTAATAATTGCAACTTAATATTGGAACATCTACCATATTCATTTCACAAACTTCTTTGAAAGTTTAGCAAATAATTCTCATTGTCTTCTTTAGTCTTCCTCTACATTTTTTCTCACTTCCATGATTCTTTCTTCTAGATTTTCAGCTTTTTTCGATTTTTTTTTTTTTTTTTTTTTTTTTTTACTTTTGAGCCTTTTTCTCATTTTTTAAAATTTTTTTCAACTTCGTTCACTATAAATAATTCTCCATACAAATTTATTTTACTTTTCAAGCCGTACATATCTTCCTCATCCTCTCTTCCTCTTTTAATATTTAGTCTTCTCGTAGCTAAGGAGAGTTTGCCTAGCAACACATTATATGAATGTTGTTGAATACCTTCTTGTTTGATATTAGACTTGAAATCTATTGGATGAAGTGCTGCTAATGGATTCAGATTTAGTTCAAAATACTCTATTACTTCTTATTGAACCTCTATCTTATTTTCAACTATAGGATAATTTACTTTAGAGTCCTTTGGATGGATAGGAACCGTCATGTTGCATGGAAGAGCACTTGCAATAGTAGTATCGAGCTTAATAGCACTTATTTTAAATACACTTTATATGGCGATTTTATAGTATTTCCCTTATATATATATTTTTTAAAGAAATTGATACTTAATTGAGTAAAATTTTGATTTTAAGGTTTGAACACGTTCTCGAATTGAAAACGAAGAAAAGGAATCAAGTTTTACTCAATTCGGAGTTCAAATGAATGAGTTATGAAGTTATATAAACAATAAGAAAAATTAGCAATTTTTTATTAGAAAGTTACATTGTTTGGGACACAACTGTGTCCCTAGGTTGTGTCTACTTAAGATAATTTTTTGCGCCAACGTTAGTGAGTTACACAACTTGGGGACACAATTATGTCCTAGGTTGTATCTGGTGACAAAAAAAGGAAACTTCCATATATATTATATAAGGACTTGTGAGGCTTTTACAAAAAACTTTTGACATTTAAAAGAGAAAAGACTTGAAGAGAAGAAGGAGAAAAAGGCAGAAGCAACAACCAATTTCAAGAGTGAAGGGATTTCTCATTGAAAAAAGGGGTTGTTTATATTTTACTTCTTGATTTTGCTGCAATTTTCTTTTAATTTCATCATGATAGCTTAAGATTCTTGTATTTAGGATTGTGGAACCTAAAGTTTCATGTGACTATTAGATTTATTGATAATTTTTAATAAAATTTCTATCTTTCTTGATTCAATTGTGTGTTTTTATTGTTAATCAATATTTCTATGGTATCAATTTATGATTATGCATGATGATTAAGAAATCACATGGGTAATGAGATCTTGACATAATTGAAGAGAATTACATGTGTAATTAGAGATAAGACTCATGATTCTTCCGAAAAGTGGTTATTTTTGTATGGGAATTCATTGTATGGGAATTCATTGTACATTAATGCGATTTTAAATTATATTACTAAGTGAAGAGATTCCGGTAAATAATTTAGGGTTAAGGTTAATATGCTTGAAAAATGTGTTAACTTCAATTGCGAAGCCATCGGGTCAAGAATAATAAAGATAGAATTGGATACATTTTAAGCGGTCACGTGTTAAACACTAAGGAAAACAATTCCTATATACATTATTTATCTTCTTGAAGTCGTTTTTAATTTTATTGCTTCCTAAATTGCTTAGTTAAGTTTCATAATTAGATTATTTTGTTAATTTTAGTATTTTTAATTCATTTAAGCCATCACAATTTTTTGGTTAGATAATAGAGCTAAGGTTAGTATTAATACTCGAAGTTTTTGAGAGATCAATTCGGACTCACATCCACTAAATTAAAATTGATAGGTTGACTTACCTCGTATCAGGGCTCATGAGTTTGCAATTGTTGCATGTAGGATATTGGTATTAAATTTTTAGGATGTAATGGACTGGTTTGTTCAAGCTATTTGGGAAGGTTTTGTGATTAATTATCAAATATTGCAAATGGATGTGTTTGTGGCTGGTTAACTAATGTAGTAGATGGACGTGTTTGTGTTCGTGCTTGGTCAATAGATGTAGCAAGTGAATGTGTTTTGGTGTTTGCTAAAGTAGGTTTAAGTTGAAATTGGTTCAATCTTGGGTTTACATTGGGGATTAGGGAAAGTGGTAATCGACTGGATTGATCACTCTTGCTTCTGGTAAGTGTTTGTTATGTATTAAGATTTACATTCTCTTTATACTCCTCCACCACTTTGGCCTCCTATTTCTTTACTAAAACTGCTCTCAACCTAGGCCCCATAAACTCAACTACTATCTTCTCCCTCTTACAAGCCTTACTAATATGTCCAAAGCATCTACAAGCAAAACACCAATCATTAGGCCGCTCTTATATGAACAAAACATTGTATCTTTCCCCTTACCCTTTATTTACCCATAAATGAGTTTTTAATGGACAATTAATGGGAATTTTGACTTTGATCCTTAGAAAACCTCTATGTTCTCCGTTCTCAGAAACAATAGGCTTTATATCTATTATCTTACCTAATTTTTTTCCAATAAATTTAGCATTATCAATTGCATGATTTCCAGTTTGAGCCCATGTATTTGCACCTATATGGGTAAATGCTTTAATGGAACTTCATGTAGATTCTATCCTCTTTTCCACTCATCTAAAATCAAACAATGGCCCATTATAGACTAGGGACTCTCATCCATAAGTTTGATCAACTTGGCTTCACCATCAAAACTCAATAAGAACGTATTAACACTTAAAAAGGATATTGATAGTATACCATACCCTTTTAAAGTATTTTTAATGATGTTTATAGCAGCTGTTTTGTTTATGGTCATGTCCGCAATCATCTTTGCCACTACTAAAGTTTCCTTTACATTAGTTTCAGCTGGATCTGCACTATGATTGATGAGGGATATTTCATCAAGCTCTGGATCAATAGGGTTAGCAGCACCTGAGTGTGAAGCTATAGATCTACAATGGAAAAAAAAAAGATTCAATCCTCTGTATTATTAATCAAAGAAATGAGTATAAACAAATGCGTTGAAAAGTACTAGTAATGTAGAAGTGAATGTAAGAAATGACAAAAGCAAAAATCAAAGAAAGATAGGTAATGGAATGTTGTGTGATTCATGGGAGAATACATTGTTATTTGTGAATTTTGATTGATTTTTCTTCTCTCCCTCCCTCTCTCTCTTTATTTGGATTGAGATAAAAAGCTTTGTTTACTAAAAAAGTAGTGCGTTAATTGGGAAGAAACTAAGCATGAGAATGATGATGAATGCATACATGAAATGTAATAACAAACAGGAGAGAGAAAGGAAAAACAGAAAAGATGCATAATACCTAGATTGTGTGAGTACTCTCCAAAATGAGAGGAAAATCTCTCTCTAGAAATCTAGAGAGGAAAGACTTTGATTTTGCTGTCCCATTCTCTCCTTAATTTATATTTAAATTTCAACTTTTTAAACCTGTTGATAACTAATTCTTGCCCAAACTGAGGCCCAACATGCAACATGCGAGCAAGCTCGTCAGGGTATGTGCAAGCAAACAGTGACCTCGCCCTTTGTACTATGACTTGCTTGATGAAGCCATACAAGCCTGATGGGGTATACATAAGCGAACAGCAAGCTTGCCCTCTACGCTGCACCTACTTGGTGAGTCCTACAATGTCTTACTCGAGCATATCAGCTTGATTATTGAGCCCGTATACACCAACCATTTAGCATCAACTCGCCCTCAGCCAAGCACTAGCTGCCCCCTTCCTCGACATCCTAACTCAACCCTTATCTTTAGCACTTGCTCCTCACTGCAACCTACTAATGAGCGTCTACATTCATAATATGGCTAGCACACCCGACAACCTCTGCTAATGTCAGATCTCTATCCTACAGTTTTGGTTACTGGGTCGATCATAGCTTATTGCTCCTAAAGTTGTCCAGTCTTTGCCGCAGTATATGTTATCTGCCAATGACCAATATGAGCGAACCCTAGATTGCTACATGTTCAGGTAACTCCCATAAAAGGCATTGGGCATCGTGCAAAGGGGGGTCTTCCTTTCTCATATGCTTTCTCCTAACCCTAGTAACTCATATTTGACCTCCGTACATAACCTACATTATACACTATTCATACACGGGACAAACACTACCTCTTAGGTCTTTAATGCTAACCCTCTATCTCTCCCAATCATCCTTGCTAACTTAAGCATTAGAGGGTCCCTATAGCCACACCCACAGGAGGCTTTTTTGTAGGGACCATAGAGCAGGAGGCGAGATCTAAGCCTACTTTATTCGGACTCCATACAAGTTCATCTATCTTAGTTGATTCGACTACGATCAACATTTTGGCGCTAAGCCACCATGCCTACGATGACTAAAAGCAAATACACTAATCTACAAGCTTCACAAACAGGGGATATTACCACATCCCAACAAGATGGAGGTGACCAAACACTTCTACAACCTGAAAATGAAAATGCCGAAGTTCAGTAGCTCAAGTTGCTTATTTGATAAATGCTTAAAGAAAATCGAAAACATCGAGTCTATTACAGCTCTACACAAAGATGTTAGGTTATTAAAAAACACATCCCAAAAGTGGCCAAACGAAGAGGTGATTGTCAACTCCTCCTTACAACTAAGCAAAAATGACAGCTTGTACACTATGCTCCTAGTGTATTCACATGACCAGATTTAGGATGATCAACAATCCCATGGGGATCTGCACGAGCGGTTGAATTACAATTGTAGCAAAATGCAAGCATACAGCAAATATATTGTGACAAGCAAACTAATCGACAATTTATCACTAAAACAATCGCCAAAAGACTACAAAGACATGACTATGGAGGAACTGAATGAGCACATCCGCCATACCTCCAGCGTACATGACTAGAAGAAAGTTGAATCATCTTCATGGGCATTACACTCTATGCACACAAAGAGCCCATTCATCCCCTCAATCCTCAACTAGACGCTACCTGCAGGTGCAAGGCTGCCATACCTAAAAACATACGGGGGCATCATTGACCTAGACAATCACCTCATCCACTTTAAGATAATGATGAGCCTCCACAACTTCTCAAACACCATCAATTGTAAAGCCTTCCCCAGCATGCTAGCAAAAGCTACTCTACTCTGGTTCAACACCCTCCCCAACACCATTATCACTTCATTCAACAACCTAAGAGGCAAATTGTAGCACTTCCTTAGCTCTCGAGTCTTATGAAGAGACCCTTCCATCCTCTACAATGTTAGACGGCGTCTCTCTGAAACCCTGTGGGCATATCTCGAGCATTTTAATCGAGCAAAGATATAAGTATCCAAGCTTAATACCGGAACTAATACGAATCTAATCACCAAACCCTTAATCTGAGTCCAGGGGCTACAAAGCATGGCTAGGCAAATTCTTTCCTTACGACCTAGTATAGAGGAGTCCGAGTTGTTGTATTCTGCTGACTTGATGCCCTAGCCAAGCTGAACCTTCTTGTACTCATCAATCAACTCCATTTGCCGACCCCAACTACACTTGAACAACAATTCGGCCCATCCGACCACCCACTTAGTCGACCTTAATCTAAGCTATACTGAATACATCTAAAGTTGAATTCACCTTTGAAGAATTATCTACTCAACTCAGCACAGTTGACCTACAACCTTTGCTTAGTGCCTCAGTTCGACAATCACTGTCCTAATTGTACAGAATTGTCTTTTCTGTCAAAAAGTCATTCATTTACAGGGAGCTACGTATCAGAGCAATCATATGATAGAATCCTTCGTATAAGATACCCATTTTTATTGTATTTTCAATTATACTCTTTATTATTCCTTGTACATTACTTTCTCTCTTTCTTTTTTTTTTTCAGATATTACCCTTTTAGTTTTTTCCATTTTAGGTAGGATGCCTTAACTTTTTGAGTATAAATACCCATTATACAGGTAGTCACATCATCTTACACTTTCTAATATTGGATATACACTTCTCCTTTTTGTGAGCATTACTCTCCATTGCTTACTTCACTCTTATCTTAACTCTTAAGTAAGGCAAGGTGGCAAGTACCCTCACTAGACCAGCTTGTGGATCATATTGAGTTGAGCCATGAGTTCTTGGAGGTTTCCTAGTACGTCATATCCTTAGAGTTGTTCGAGGTTTTGCTTGTTTTACTTTCATTGTTCTTTGCACATTTTCCCACTTCGTTTACAAGCTTTCTATAAGCTTGGACTGACCTTAGTACCATTGCCTTTGTCAGCTTTCGGCGTGTCGTGTCAAGAATGGCCTTGCAAGCGCATCTTACAAGCATAGACCTTAACAGAAGGTAATTTAATGTAGTCTCATTATATAAGCTCGAATACTTAGACAAGTTCATGCAGGTAACCAAAAAATATGTACCTTAAGAAGATGCCATTAGAGTTCATTTCGAAGTGGATTATAGCGCTAGCCTCTCAGCAAAAGATTGCTTAGGTCCCCACGACCCCAGGTCACAATGGTTGTCAAGCGACAAATACGATAAGTAGAGATAGAAATTTCGAAACGACACTTCATACATACCCTTCAATAAACCACTAGGCGAAATAATGTATGATGTTCGAGAGTATCTTTCATGATTACCTAGCATTCGTGAAACACTAGAAGCAGTAAACTCAAGAAAATACTCCAACTACCATAGAAGACACACACATAACACTAATGAGTACTACCCCTTTAAGAATGCCATTGAAGGCCTTGTTCACAAAAGCCGCATCAACTACCTTGTCATAGACGAGAAAAATCAAATCCAACAACCAACCTAACACTGCTAAGTGGAACACCAACAACAACATTGCAATGAACAAGCCAACGCCTTAACATACGAATAGAATCGCCAGGGACGGTGAGGTCAAGTCAACACTATCTTTAAGGGAATCGACCTCCTCTTAAACACTACAACCGTAGCAACCAAACACGAGGTATGCCTCTTAAGAACCAAGAAGACAAAAATTGAAACTACGAACACTTTTACTGAAGTAGATGAATAGGGAGTTGACCTACCCTACAGTGATGCACTCATCATAAATGCTGAAATTGGGTACTTCAATGTCCTTAAAACTTTTGTTGATAGTAGAAGTTCAGCAGACATACTCTTTTACACTACTTACGAGTAGATGGAGGAACTACTTGAAGAGCCTCTATAGCCATACAAATATGGCCTTACAGGGTTCAGAGGAGGCAAACTAGTGCTACGAAAGGGAATTATCACCCTACCCATCTGACTAGGTGACGACGAGCATGTTCCTACATAGTCGATAGACTTCATTGTCGTTGATCTTTGGTCATCATATAGTGCCATCCTTGGCTAACCAAGCATCACAAAATTTGACATGCTCATCATCCAAAAATGCCTTAAAGGGAAGTTCATGACACCCACTAGCGTAGGTAAGGCTAAAGGTAACCAGACATTGTCCATGTTGCTTTACCTCAAAGCCTAATCCAGAAATACATCATGAACATTGAATTAACCACCTCATTGGCCTCAACAATACGAGGGGTGCATGCCAAAAAATTCGAGGAGATCAAGTTATTTGACACTTTAAGAATGATAACTAAAATAGGGGTAGAATTGCTAAACAACGACAAGGTTGAACTCATAAACTTCCTCAGATAAAACTCAGATGTCCTCGTGTCTGCCTTAGAAGAAATGCTAGGCATCATCAATATACTGGAGGTTACCCATCACTTGAACTACCTTTTGATCTATGAAATAGAAGAAATGGTTCTCCGCCCTAGAATGCTAGGTAGCAATCAAGGAAGAGGTATAGAAGTTACTCTGAGCAGGCTTCATCAAGTAGGAAAAATACCTCACTTGGCTTACCAACACAGTGCTTATAAAAAAGCAAATGGAAAATGGAGATTGTGCATCGATTACATCAATCTTAATAAGGCATGCCGTAAGGATTGCTTCCGCTTACTACACATAAACCAATTCGTCAACTTGACGTCAAGCCATATGCTTCTCAGTTTCATGGACGCCTGCTCAGGGTACAACCAGATCAAGATGGCTACTGAGGATGAGGTCCACACATCTTTCATTATAGACTTCGGGACCTATTGTTACAAAGTAATGCCCTTTAGTCTCAAAAACCCCTGAGCTATATACTAAAGGTTGGTCACCCATATCTTCAAGCCACAAATAGGTAGAAACATTGAAGTATATGTTGATAATATGATTGCCAAAAGCAAAACCAAAAAAAGACACATTGACGACCTCTGTGAAACATTCCAGACCCTGCGTCAATTCTAAATGAAACTCAATCTCCAAGAAATGCATCTTTGGGGCCGCATTGGGGAAATTTCTTGGTTTCATGGTGACAAAGCATGGGATAGAAGCCAATCTAGACAAGATTAAAGCAGTCTAAGACATGAAAACCTTGACCAAAATTAAGGAGGTGTAGTACTTAACAGGTAAGATCGCTGCACTAAATTGTTTTGTATTCCGAGGAGTAGATAAGTGTACATAATTCTTCAAGCTACTGAAAAACCCTACTAAATTCAAATGGACACTCGAACGTCAGCGAGCATTCGAAGACCTGAAGAATTTTTTTATGACCCCACCCATACTCGCCAAGCCAATACCTAAAGAAGAGTTATACCTTTAACTTGAAGTAAACGATAAAGCACTATCTTCAGTGCTTATCTAAGCTAATGGTCGAGAACACCAACCTGTCTACTATGTTAGCCACATCCTACATGGGCCAGAGATTAGATACATGGAAATGGAAAAGTTTTCCTTTATGATCGTCATCGCAGCTCAAAAGTTTAGGCCCAGCTTCCGGTTACATCCAATTGTCATATTGACAGATATACCACTCATAGTCACCTTACAAAGACTCAACACCTTAGACAGAATGATGAAGTACTCCCTTAAGCTTAGTACCTATGGAGTTTAGTTCCCCCCGAGATAGGCAATTGATGTACAAGTCCTAACTGATTTCCTAGCTAAATACACCGGATCAGATGAGCATGTCTGTTTAGGCCCTTTACGTTGACAACTCCTCTACTAGAGGGTAGGGGGGGTGGGGTGGGTGGTGATACGATCCATACTACGGACTAACAAGGGTGATCGTATTAGGGTAAGTCCAAGCTTGTAGAAAGCTTGAGGTGAAAGGTGATGGAAGGTGAAAATTGGAACAAGAAAATAAGATAAATAAGTAAACTACGAACGATTCTAAGGATGTGACATACCAAGGAAACTCTGCTGACTCATAAAATTGGCTCGATATGACACATGAGTAGCTTGGTGAGGTCACTCGTCACCTAGCTTTACTGAAGGGTTAGGATAAAAGTAAGGAAAGGGGGTAAGCACACTATCTCACGAAAGAGAAGTATATTTAATATTGGATTTATGATGATGTGGTTACCTTTACAATATGTATTTATACTCAAAATATCAAGGTAGCAACTATAAATGGAAATGACTAAAAAGGGTAAAGTCTTAAATACATAATGTACAAAGAATGGAAAGGGAATAAGGGGAAAATTAAGAAAAGCATCCATCTTGTATGGAGGGTTCTATCATATAATTGTTTGGATACGTGGTTATTAGTTGGTAGGTAAATTTCTAGTTGAAATAAACAAACTGTATGGTTAGGCTCACGACTACTAAGTAGAGGTACCGAACAAGACAAGGGGTTCTTTTGAGGTGAGTTCAGCTTGGTCATGCTTAGAGTAGTCCATATTCAGGTCGACTAAACTAGTGATAGAGTAAGCCAAGCTATTGTTTAAACGTGTCATAGGTTGGCAATCAAAGGCTATTGATAAGTACGAGAGGGTTTGACTTAGATAAGGTAACAAATTGGTGGATTGAAGTAGCTCAAACTCATTAAGTGTGGGTTGGTACAGAAGAATATGCTTGGCTATACTCTTAAGCCCTCGAGCTTGAGCTTAGGTTACACATTTGATTCTTTGATTCTTATCAAGGGGAGTAGAGTCGGTATTACACTATAAGGCTTATGTGGAATGAATATCCTCTATGCCCTCAAATTGGGTTTTCCAACGAGTAATAATGAAGTCGAGTATGAGGCACTCATCATCTACTTAAAAATTACTAAAGACATTGGAGTAAAGAAGCTTAACATACATTTAGACTTTATGCTAGTGGTATATCAAGTCGAGTGGGTGGGGGCGGGGGTGTGGTTGCTCTACAGGACTAAAGGTTAAACAATGATCAGGTACCTACATATAGCACGAGACTAGCTTATGGAGTTTACCTCATAAGAGGTCAACAAGATCCCCTGATCAAAAAACACAAAAGCAGGCAAGCTATTTAGGCTAGCCTCCTTTGCCATCCTTGCGTCACACAACTACGATAAGCCATTCTTTATATAGTACCTCCCCAAGCAAAGCATAGAAATAAAACAATAGAAAGTACTCGAAGTAAGGGAAGCAAGTCCCAACTCCTCTTGGATGGACCCCCTTACATAATATCTTAAGACGGGAACATTACTTGAGGACTAAATGAAAGCAAAGAGGCTAACCTATGCTACTGCTAACTATACATTGATCGACGATGTACTCTATTGATGAGGATAAAGTACCCTGCTCCTTAGATGCCTTAAGAAGGAAGAGGGCACCCGGGTCCTCGAGGAGCTCCACGTTAGGATCTATAACAATGACATTCAGTCTCAAACTCTATACATTCGAGCACTTAAGTTGGGCTACTATTGGCCAATGATGAAGCAAGATGCTAAATTTTTGGTCTAGAAGTGCCACTCGTGCTAAAAATACACACCGCTTACTCATGTCCCCAGTTCAAAACTGTATCCTTTGATGAACCCCTGGCTATTCATATAATAAGGAATATACATCCTTGGCCCTTTCCCAAAAGCCTTATTGGGCCAATAATTCATTTTAGTGGTGGTGGATTACTTTACTAAACGGGCGAAGGCACTAACCGTAGCTACCATTACAGCCCGAGCCATTGAAGGATTGATACTTACCTACGTATTGTCTCATTTTTGGGTACTATACAAGCAGATCACCGACAATGGGAGGTAATTTGACAGTGATTAATTTAGAGGATTTTGTGATAAGCACAACATTAAGCTATACTATACCTCAATCATCCACCCTTAGACTAATGACTAGGTTAAAGCTATTGACAAGATAATTCTCAATAACTTGAAGAAAAAGGTGGAGTGAGTAGGAAGTAGATAGGCTAACGAGCTCTTGAACATACTATGGGGATATCGTATGAAATATATGACCTCAATTGGAGAAACCCCATTCTATCTTGTATTTGGAGTAGAAGCCATCTTCCTAATCGAGTTGGAATTGCCTACTAATAAGACCTAGCACTTTGATGTGGATACTAACCACATGTCCCTCCAAGCAAGCCTTGATACCATTGAGGAGGTGCACAATGCTGTAGGAGCATACATAGTAACTTATCAACAATGGGTTGCTCAGTACTACAATCGCAACGTCCGACACAAGATCTTCTACCCAGGGGACCTAGTGTGTAGAAAATTTGAGGCTACTATTTCAGAAGAGGGTCGGGGCAAGCTTTCATTCAATTGAGAGGACCTTGTGTGAGTAATGGAAGACACGAGAAAAGGAGCTTACAAGCTTGAGAATCTTGAAGGACTGCCTATCGCTAGGGCATGGAATGCCTAAAATCTAAGACCCTATTTCCATTAAGTGTAGTGAAAAGATCGAAAGCATATGTATCTATGGTTGAATGTAATGAATTGATGAGTTTCCTACACTTATCTCTTTTTCTCTCTTGTACCTCGCACACCTATACAACATCGATCCATATAAAACCTAAGCCTTAGGTCAAATCTCATCCCTAAGCACTGCCCAAGTTAGTCTCTACACTAACATACGGGCACCTATAAAGGCATTGGTCTACATTGAACCTAAGCCTTGGGTTGATTCTCATCCCTAAGCGCTACTTAAGTTAGTCTCTACACTAATGATGTAGGCACCTACAGAGGAACCAATCTATACCTATCCTAAGCCTTAGGTTGATTCTCATCCCAAAATGCTACCTAAGTTAGTTTCTATACTAACTCCATGGGCATGTACAAAGGAATTGATCTACACCAAGCCCAACCTTATATTAATTCTTATCCCCAAGCACTGCCTAAGTTAGTCTCTACACTAATGCCACAGGTACTTATAGAGGCATCGGTTTACACCCAGCCGAAGCTTTAGGTTGATTCTTATCCTTAAGTGCCTAAGTTAGTGTCTACACTAATGCCGTAGGCATTTCCTCCCAGTTATCGACTCACATTGAACCCAAGCCTCATGTTGATTTTCATCCCTGAGCACTTACTTAAGTTGGCCATTGCACTAAAGAGAGCTATGAGAGAATGATTTTGAGATGTGCAAATAGAGTGAACCTTGCGAAGCCACTACACTCGAGTAACAGAAAATGAGAGCTATAGAAAAATAAAATGACAAGTGAGAAATGATAAACGAGAAAAGAAAGAATTATTCCACTGATGAAATAAATTACAAGGCTTGATGGGTTGGCATACCAACCCCAGTTACATTTAGAAAAGGAAATAATAGTACAAAGGCATAAGGCCATACCTTACACTACTATTGTATGCTTAACATGAATGGTTGCTCTCAACTTTGACTCGGCTCTTCACTCTAGGCTCTTCTCCAAGAGGAAGTGCTCTTAACTTTGACTCGACCCATGAGCCCCAAAGGAATGGTTGTGACTACCCCCCTAAGATTCTTACCAAGCCAAGCTTTAAGTTGCAAGGGTCCTAGTGACATTCGACCTCCAAGTGAAGGTCCCTACTGCACCTTATAGAGCTTCTCTTCCATAGAAGTAGCGATGGGGACAATTGATCTAGCTCCTTCACTCGAAGCTCCAAGCTTCAGGGGCCCTATTGGTGTTAAAGTAAGGTTGACGCTCTACCCTGAATGAACCCGAGTACTTGCGAAGTAAAGGATTCCCCACGAGTGTCCCAGTCAGCAAGTTAGGGTGGAAAAAAGACCTCCTCTACTGCCATAGTCATCATGCTCACCCCATGCCTGCTTGGATCTATTAGGGATAGAATGTGGAAGAGATGTGTAGAACCTCTTGTAGATGAGCACCTCCGTAGCGAAGTTACCTTAAACAAGTGGTGGGTGGCATCCGAGGCCCCCTCTTTGCCGATTATTATTGGGGTATAAAGGACCTAAAAACCTACATATACCTCCCACTCACAACTCGAGAGCCATTGCCAACTATCAAGTAGTTGTCTATGCCCCACAATCACAACTCGAAGGAAGGGGCCAAGGAGACCCCTTCCCTAACTCGAGTGCTCCATCTCTCAATATGATCACCCTCGACATGTTCATGGCAAAGGACAAAGGTGACCTAACTCTCAACTATACCCCATTATGCTATTTGCATGCTTGGCGTAGCTAAGCAAGGACTTACGTACCCTTTATATAGGGAACCTGGTGCACCTCTAGCCATATATGTAGCGATCATTTGACAACTTAAATGCATTGGAAACCTAAGCGATGCTTAGGAAAACAACGATGCATCATATGCACATTAAATAGCTTCTGCAAAATACCTTACTTGAGGCAATACATCTGCTAGGCATGTATATTGCCTGAAATGAACCCCGTTGAGGAGATTGCTTGTTATCAGAAAAGATTCACCTACTCAAGACTACATTGTCGAGAAGATCTCATGACGTCACCTAAAAATCCACTTTGACACATATGCCATCCTCTAATGATAAGCCCACACTAAGACTAGGCGAGGCCATAATGCCCCAAGCACGGAAAAGCCCCTAAAAGGTTGTTAGCGAGTGGGCATGGATGCCCCGCTCAAAGGAAAGGAGCTTAGGGAGATTTACGAAAAAACAGGATGCATCTATCGAACCAAAAGCATCATTGGCTGCGTAAAAGACTTAAATGAAAAACAAATTCTAAGTACACAATAACAACACATATGCAAGGAAGTACAACCAAGGAAAAAAGGAAAAGCAATACAAACGTAATGATGGAAGCTTGAATCCTTTAAGGTCCTTTATAATTACACCTAGCAAGGGGAGATTGGCATCCCAACCCCCTTGAAAAGAAAAAAAAAAAAAGAGGAACAAAGTCAAAATAGGTACATGTGACCCAATGGACTAACTAAAACAAAAAATTAAGGCTACTAACTTGCTGCTGTTGCTCATCTTGCTGTTGGTCTTCCCTATCACCTCCCCTTTCCTCCTTAAGGCCTACATTTGAACTATTGCTGGAAGCTCCAGATGAGTCACTAGAAGACTTACCCCCTCGGCTCACTACCAGTAGCACCCTTAGGCTCATCCAACCACTGCAAGAAGGACAAATTTGCCTTAAGAATATTCTAGCGAACTTACTTTGGCACCTCTTTTGCCAAATCATACCTAGTAGTGATGACAGCTTTCTCGATTAAGGGGTCTTCGAAGGTCTCCAGAAAAATATCTCCCTGCAAACCTAAACTATAACCTATCCAACTCTTGACCCTTGACTTTTAGCTTAACTCACATGGAAGATAGCCCCTCCTCAGCAGCCTTGTCGGACTCCTTAGCCTTTTCAAGGTTGCCCTTTAGCTTGTCGACTTACCTAACTAGCTTCTTGTTTTAGCACTCTAAGCTACTGAATGCGATGACTAGGTTGCCATATACCTTCTTTTCCTCTTCTAACGCTTTCTACAGCCTCTCTACCTCGGCCTTCGCCCTACTCCCTGCCAACTGTTGGCATACCTGGTTATTCATAAGGACAAAATCCAGGAGCTTGTAGAGCTGTAGAGATAATACATAGTTGTTCAATAAAGCAAGACTCAATACTCTAAGAAAAACTATGAGAAACTTGCCTCATTATGCCTCATCAACAATTTCGCCAAGGCCTTTACGTCGCTTTTGTTGCCAAAGAGCCAATCGAATCGCACCTGCAGTTGCTTAAATCTCTAAACATGCTTGTCTATGGATAAAGGTAGAGCCATTTGCCTCTCATGATGAACCAACAGCATGACATCTTTATTGTTCATAATCTTGATAATAGGGACCCCAACATTTTGAAGGGTTTGTTCCAAATCCTCTTACTACATATCCACCCGTACATTTCCTCCTTAGACCCCTAGCATAGAGGTTACAACCTCGACTTGAACCTCTTGAACCGGTCCACCACTACTCCTTCTACCCTCTAACTGACCCGTGGCAAACTGATTGGAATCTCGCTAGTACCGTATTGAACAACCTTAAGAAGTGTCTCTTGCCTCCTACTATTCTTCTTGGAATTCTTTGAGGGGTATTGTGAAGTATCCCCCTTCCCCTCCATTGTAGGCTGTTTGCTCTTCTGAATAGGCCTAAAAGTGCTTTCAAGTTACTTGTTCTACACAGTGAGCAACTTTGCCATCACCCTCTCGGTGGCCATCTCCATAGTTGTAGAAAAACTAACAAACTTCTCAAGTAAATAAAACAAACAAAGATAACTTACTTACTATGCCAAGGACAAGAAGCTTAATGTCTCCCACTCCAACGACAAAGTGATACAGCGTAACAGACAGCCAACTACCCCTCCTCGACAAAATGCGACAAATACTTATTTCCATCTTAAATAGCAGCAAGCCCTTCTTTTACTTCTCATAGATCAACTAAGGATCGAGCTTCTTTTAACCCACAAAATTCAGCAGCTTGATACTAGTCATGCTGTCTTCCTCTCCCAAGATGTTTAACTTTTTGTCCCAAATAGGATGCCTCCACTGAGACGAGAAATCTAGAGGCTTAGGAGAGCGAACATAGTAGAACTCCTTCCAGCCTTCTACTTTGCTCGACAGCTTGCCAAAGATCCTTAGCGCTTGACCTCGGTTGGTAACATATACCCAACAGTCGGCTACCCTCTTCACATGGAAGAAATGCTTAAGCAACAGCACTATCGATCTCTGCAACTCCCATAGGCACAACGCCTCAAACGCAAGCAGCTATACCCATGCATTGGTGTTAAGACTCTCGAGAGAAACTTTAAAGATTTGAAAGAACTCCACTAAGAACTTCGAGAAAGGGAGGTGAAGACTAAGCTCGAATGGCTTCGCATAGATACTAAATGATCGGTTGTCCCTATATCATATGCTTGTTGTCCACCAATGGGCACCTCCATTCGTTACTCGGGTACTTCCTTTACTGTTCGTCTCACCAACCTTAGTTTCTTCTCGCTCACCACATATGGGATGCAAGCATACATATGCCTGTTGGTATTGGTCTTGCATAGTAGCTCCCTTATGTTTTCCTCTTCGCTGTCCAAATGATATATATCATAAGGCCGTCTTTATGTGCATTCTCGCTTCTCTTCCCAAGACAATATCACTTCATCCTTGTCGCTTGCCACTGCCGTCGTTTTGGGGGTAATTGGGTTATCACCCCCTTCTTGGATGAAGTCCGCAACCTTCGTCTACCTCCCTTGAAATAGATGGGTGAGAAGACTTACTCTGCTAGTCATTTGTGCTTTAGTCAGCAATTATAAGTAATTGATTTAAAAGGAAAAAAACACCAGCTTGTGAGTGAAAATTTTAGTAAAGTCTCCTTGAAGTTGACAAAGCAGAGTAAGGAATGAGAACCTATGTACCCCTTTATATAGACTACTAAGGAGAGAAGGTGGACAGTTTTACCTACTCTTAGAGTGTAAACCCATGAAAGGATGTGCGCCAAACCTCAGCCGCCCATGTGTCCCACTCCATAAGCCAAAGGCCCTAATCAATCCATGGATACGGATTGCCGATGGGGCTTAACAACAGATGACTATATACGTACAGTCACTCTTCAAAGATCATCAATGCATGATACACTTCCCAAGAATGGCCATCATTAATAAGGATCATGGACCAATCACTCATTCTCGAGCTCAAAGACTTATGCAAATGGTTCGTTGAACAATCCAAGGAGAGTTGAACCTTGAAGAACGCTCTTTCCTCTAATTTGACCCACCGAATTACTCTACTTTCCACCTCATCAAGGAGGCTCCCAAGGTGACTAACTTGTTTCTAAGCCGACCCCTTGTAACATTAGTCCAAACTTAAGCATTGAACTTACCTACTGCTAACCTAATACATTACCAAAGTCGAGCTACCTTGAGTCCGAGTTGACCATCTAAGGTTGATTAGGCAATGGGCCATCTCTAGGACTAATCCTTCCTTAATTCGAAACATCTAAGTTGCTGAGCATTTGATCCTAACCTGATTTGTTGAGAACCTATTCTACTTGGTGACCAGCATCATTGGGACCAAAGAATGGGCAGTTGATATGTGCCCCCTTTTTCTAAAATCTATAATATCCTTTTGTACCTAAATATCAACTTTTTGCCCGATTACAACTCTACCCTTATAATTAATTCAATTTTCCTTTTCTAGTAAGAATCCCTTTTTGTAATTTGCATGTACCTAAGACTTGCCTTAATTGGGTGATATAAATACTTGTATTTTATAATAGCCACAATAGTTAATGATCATTGATTTTCAAACATTCCTTTCTTGCATGAGCTAAGTATCCTTAATTACTCTTGTTTTCTCTTATCTAGTCTATTGTAAGCATGGATTAATGGCGAGAGTGCCCTTCGGCCATACTTGTGCATAATATCAAGTGCGACCTGAACTTGTGTGAGACGTTAGTACATCATATCCGACATTGGTGTATGAGAACCCCTGCTCAACTTTCGACTACTATTTACTCTTCAAACCATCTCACGGCTCAAACCTACCCCTAGTTCGCGTGATATTGGACATTGTGTGTTCATCTACGGATCTATATCATCTTAGTATCAGAGCTTGGCTACATTCAAGCAAGTTTCTATTACTTAGTGCTCTCTGAGTGGCTCACCACCATTATAAGTGTGTTTTAGAAATTGTCCATAGTTGTTGTGAGAGTTTAGTGTTAAAGAAGTCTATTGCTCTGTTTTCCTCTATTTCTTGTATGCAGAGTTTGAGAGTTCGTCCATTTATCATATGTGGTCGTAATAGTTGTTGCTATGTTAAGCATTGTTTTATTGTTGTTAATGGAAGGAAATTTTTGAATTGTGTTTTAGTTGTTAATCTCTTAAATAGACGACAACGTCCGATTCTAGTGTTCAAGGGGCTTTAGGTAACCAAGAGAGTGGCGCTCAAAATAGCTAAGACCAACAAAGAAGTTTTACACCCCAGTCCGCAGGTGATCGACTAGATAGACTTACTGACTTGGTAGTTAGTTTTGTGACTGCCATAAATGAACATAAACAACGAGCTAGAAATGGTCCCTATAAAGGTAAGACAATGAACAACCCGAGAGAGGCAACAACCGTTACAATTGAGATAATGGCCTGGTTTGACCACATTAAGCTGGAGGAGCAGGTATAGTTGTTGGGCGCAGACTAGTTTTATAAGAGATCGAAGAGGAGGATAAGGAAGTAAGTGATGAGGTAGAAGAGTACTATGAACCAGAGGAGAGGAATATCCGAGCTCATCGAGTGGAAGGGTTGAGGATGCATATCTCTAGTTTTTCTAGAAGTAGAGATGTTAAGGACTACTTGGATTGGGTAGATCAGATCGAGATGTAATTTGAATGCCATGAAGTGCCTAATAATGCTAAGGTCAGACTTGTTATGTTGGAGTTTACTGGATATGCTGCCCTATTAGTGAAAGAATCTATAGGCCACCTGTAAAAGAGAAGGGGAATGAGAAGTTAAGAGTTAGGATGAATGAAGAGAGTCATGAGGAGAAGATTTATTTTGGGCTATTACTTACAGGATACATTCAAAAGGTTACAAGAGTTGAGGCAAGGAGGATTAGATGTTGACACATATGTGAAGGAGTTCCAAATGTTAATAATTTGATGCAAGGTTGTTAAGCCTGAAGATCGAACTGTATCTAGATTCATTAGTGGGATGAAGTACAAGATTGGAGATATTTTGGAGATTATGGATATTGGTTCACTTGATGAAGCTATCCAAGCTGCCTAGAGAATTGAGAGACTCCAAGCAGGAAGATTCTAAGCTCCTATCAATTGACCTACCATTAAATTGCCTGTTTCGAGCAAACGTGTGCGATCAGAACTAAGCAAAATTACTGAGGTCTAACCTACTCAAATTATCTGAGCAAAGGATAAAGAGATCTTGAGGAAGTTTAAGAGAGGCCAAAGCTCAAGAAGAAAGATTAGTGAGATCAAGTGCTTCAAGTGTTAAGGGTTTAACACATGGTTGCACAATGTCCGAATAGACAAGTGATCATGATTAAAGGAGAGATGTTGACCATTGAAGTCGATAGTACTGATGAAGAGATTGAGGAGCCTAAAGAATCTAGACACCTAAAACAGTCCAAGGAGGAGGAGATCATTTATGGTGAAGAGAAGAGGGTAATTTTATGCTAACAACCTTGGTGTTAAGGAGAGTGATAAGTGTGAGTCCTATACCTGAGGATGAATAGTAGGAAAATTTATTTCACATTGGCTGTAAGGTGAACAGGTTGTAATGTGCCTTAATTGTGCATTGGCTTAGTGACAAGAGAGCCCTATAAGTGAATAAACAAGCGACTGTACCGATCAGTATTGGAAACTATTGAGATGAAGTACTCTGTAATGTGTTACCCATGAGTGCGTCCCATATTCTTCTTAGATGACCATAGATGTTTGACCGAAGTATAGTATATGATGGAAGAAATAAGACATATTCCTTGGAGCACAAGGGTAAGAAGTTGAAGTTAAGCCCTATGACTACTAAACAAGTTAAAAGCATGCAGACTCAATTGAGCCGAGCTTTGAAGAAAGAGACTTTGGTGATGACTCGAGCCAAGCTAAAAAGAGAAATGAAGCTTGAAGAGTTGACCTATCTGCTACTCAGATGAGTACTTAAGATGAGATGATTATAAGAGGAGCTGCTACTTGCCAGAGGTGAGAACCTTATTGGATGAGTTTGCTAAGTTGTTCCCAAGTGAGCTACCAGAAGGTCTGCCTCCTGTCCAAGGCATTAAGCATGCAAATGACTTATAGCTAGGAGCCGTACTACTGAACAAGCCTATTTATAAGCTGAATCCTGCATAGAACTAGGTATATGAGTTGATTAAGAGAAGGTATGTACGAGAGTTCCTCAGCCCATGTATCGTACTAGCTCTATTGGTATCAAAGAAAGATGAGACGTAAGGAATGTACATGGATAGCTAAGCAATTAATCGCATCACTATCAATTATCAATACCTTATCCTAAGGCTTGATGATATAAGATTGATCTCAAATCTGGATACCATCAAACCTAAATTCGAGAAGGAGATAAGTGGGAAACCTCTTTTGAAACCCGCCATAGATTACACGAATGGCTTGTGATACCATTCGGCTTGTCATATGCCTCGAGTACATTCATGAGACTAATGAACCATGTGCTCTGAGAATTCATTGGAAAGTTTGTTGTTGTATATTTTGATGATATTCTTGTCTATAGTCCTGATTTGGAAACTCATTGGGAGCACCTTCGAATAGTCTTTTCCAAACTCTAATTTGAGAAGCTTTATGCCAACTTGAAGAAATGTGACTTCTGCCAACTTGAGGTAATCTTTCTGGGATTTGTTGTAAGTGGTAGTGGTATATGAGTCAATGATGAGAAGATAAGAGCCATTATTGAGTGGCCTGTGTTGACCTATTCAGTTAACGTATGAAGCTTCCATGGCCTGACATCATTCTATCACCAATTTATAAGGAATTTCAATACAATTGTAGCCCCACTCACCGAGCTATTAAAAAAGAAGGTTGAGTTTAGGTGGGGAGAGAAGGAATAAAGGAGTTTTAAAGAGGTAAAGGAGAAGCTAACTATCACCCATGTCTTAGCTTTGCCAAGCTTTGACAAAGTGTTTGAAGTAGAGTGTGACACATTTGGACTAGGCATAGGTACTGTGCTGATGCAGGAGGGTCGACCTATTGCCTACTTCAATAAAAGGCATAGAAGAGCTACACTCAATTATTTTGTATGTGATAAGGAGTTTTACTCCTTGATTCAAACCCTGATAGGATGGCAATATTATTTGCTACCCAAAGAATTTGTGATTTATATCGATCATGAATCTTTGAGATATTTGAAGAGTTAGCTTAAGTTATCTTGAAGACAAGCTAAGTGGGTTAAGTTATGGAGGGATTTTCTTATGTCATAAAGTACAAGAATGGTAAGAGCAATGTAGTGGCCGATGCTCTATTGAGACAACATTCCATCTCGACTAAATTACAGACTCGATTACCAGGGTTTTCTATGATTAAGAATTTGTATGCTGAGGATCCACATTTTATTCTGATCTATGCCCGATGTGAAGAAGGTCGAGCATTTGATGACTATCATAGGGAAGACTGATACTTATTCAAGAAGAGGAGATTATGTATCTCAACCTATTCTATAAGAGAGTTGCTAGTGCACAAGGCATATAGTAGAGAATTGTTTGGACATTTTAGCAAGCACCAAACTTATGAGGTCCTATCCTCTAAATTCTTTTAGCCAAAGAAGATGAGAGATGTCTAAGCTATATTGGAAAGGTGTGCTACTTGCAGAAAAGGCGAAGAGCTGAACTAAGTAAGGACAATATTTACTTTTGCCAATCCTGACCAAACCATGGTTTGAGTTGAGTATGGATTTTATGTTAAGATTACCGAGGACGTCTCGAGGGAAGAACTTTAACATGGTGGTTGTAGATTAGTTTAACAAGATGGCACACTTTGTGCCCTAATCTAAGATTAATGCTGCTTTGGCTATCTCTTTTCTTTTCTTGTTAGTAATCGTCAAACTTCATGGAGTGCACAAGATCATTGTTTTAGACCGAGGCCTGAAATTCATGAGCTACTTCAAGAGGACCCTATAGAAGTGAATGGGAACCAAACTGTTATTTAACACATCCTGTCATCAATAGATGGATGGATAGACTGAAACTATCAACAGAACTATGTGGACTTTACTCTACATTGTTATTGGTCGGAACATAGCCGATTAGGATTTGTGCCTACTCATAGTTGAGTTTGCTTATAATAGGACCGTTTATCGTGTTACGAGTATGTCGCCACTAGATTAAACACCCCTTCTGAGCCAGAATAATGATCAATTAGTTGTAGAAAGATTTGAGGCCATTGGGGCAATGCACTTGAAGGTCTTAGAATATTTAAGCCAAGCTGCTACCAAGCTCAAGAGACACGGTCGAGGATGGAGGAATAGAGAATTCTAACTAGGTGATTTGGTTTGGATCTAACTAAGCAAAGAACAATTCCTAGGTTTAAGGAAGAACAAATTGTATCTTAAGACCAATGGACTATTTAATGTGCTTGAAAAGATCAATCTTAATACTTACAAGATTGAACTATCTGAAGATTATAGAGTCTCAAACTCCTTTAACATTGCTGACCTCCACCTGTATGCCCCTGAAGATGAGTAATAAGGAGTCGGGATAGATTTGATCCTAAATCTTAAAAAACCCAAAGAGAATGATAGGGATTACAGACCAATCACTCATTCTTAAGCTTGAGGACTCGCCCAAATGGTTTGCTAAGCTATCTAAAGTGAGTTGAACTCTAAAGAACGCTCTTTCCTCCAGTATGACTTATCAAATTACTTTGCTTTCCACTTCATCAAGGAGACTCCTGAGGTGACTGACCTATTGTTGAACCAACCCCCTTACAACACCAATTCAAAGTCAAGCACTGAACTTACCTGCCACCAACTTGATACATTATCAAGGCCAAGCTATCTTGAGCTTGAGCCAGCCAACCAAGGCCGACTAGGCAATGGGCCATCTTTAGGACTAATCTTTCCTTAATCTAAATCATCTAAGCTGTCGAGCATCTGACCCTAACCTGATTTGCTCAGAACCTGTTCTGCTTGGCAAACAGTATCATTAGGACTACAGGATGGACAATTGACATGTGCCCCCTTTTTCTAACATCCATACTATCCTTTTGTACTTGAATATCCCTTTTTTGCCCAATTGCAACTCTAGCCTTGTAATTCATTCATTTTTCTTTTAGTAGGAATCCCTTTTTGTAATTTGCATGTACCTAAGACTTTCCTTAATTGAATGATATAAATACTTGTATTTTGTAATAGTCGCAACAGTTAATGATCATTGATTTTCAAACGTTCCTTCTTGCCAGAGCTAAGTATTCCTGTTTACTCTCATTTACTCTTATCTAGTACGTTGCAAGTGTGGATTAATAGAGAGTACCCTTTAGCCATACTTATGCGTAATATCAAGTGCGACCTAAGTTCGTATGAAGCGCTAGTGTATCATATCCATCGTCGGTGCACAAGGACCCCCGTTTAACTTTTGACTATCATTTACTTTTCAGACCATCTTGCGGTTCGACCCTACCCCTAGTTCACGTGGTATTGGACGTTGTGTGTTCATCTATAGATTTGTATCAATCATGACACCTCAAGTAACTCGACGGTCACATTAATTATGTAGGAGGCCAATGTGCAAGAAAATGGACCTGATTAGAGATGCTTTCCATCATGTCACCAAATGATAAGATAAGGCCCTCTACTTGGAGGAAGTGTGGTCTAGCCTTGGCTTGGTCACCTCATATGGATTACTCTCCTCATGTCTTTAATACTAAAGAGAGTGAGTGGACAAGTGTTGATATCCAATTCTTGACTAAACTGAGACCCAACATGCGAAGCCCACCAAGTAAAGCCCGTCATGGTATGCACGAGCAAATAGTAGGCTCGCCCTCTATATTGTAACTTACTTAACGAAGCCATGTAAACCTGACGGGGTACGTACGAGTGAATATTGAGCTTGCCTTCTACGATACACCTGCTCAGCTAGCTACACAGTGTCCTTCTCAAGCAAATCTGTTTGACCATTGAGCCCATACACACTAACCATCCAGCATCAACTTAGGTCTTAGCTTGCCCTTAACCAAGCACTAACTAACCCCTTCCTTGACATCCTAGCTCAACCTTTGTCTTTAGTGCCTGCTCCTCACCACAACCTATTAATGAGCATTTGACATTTGTAATACGACTAGTACAACTGATAGCATCTGCGGATGTTCAATCTTTGTACTACAGATTTACTCATTGGGTCGATCATAGCTGATCACTCCTAAAGTTGTCTAATCTCCATCACGATGTATGTTGTTTGTCGACGACCAGTACAAGTGAGCCTCAGATTGTTACATGTTTAGGTAACTCTCATAAAAGGCATCAAGCATCATGAAAGGGGGGTCTTCTTTTTTCATCTACTTTCTCCCAATCTTGGTAACTCATATTCAACTTTGATACATAACCCACATTCTATGTCACACATATATGGGATAAGCATTACCTCTCAGGCTTTTAGTGCTTACCCTCTTTCTCTCTTAGTTCTCCTTGCTAACTTGAGTGTTGAAGGGCTCTTGTAGCCATACTCATAAGGGGCTTTTTTCTAGGGATCAAGGAGTAGGAATTGAGATCCAAGCCTACTTCATCTGGACTCCATGGAAATCCACCTATCCCAGTTAATTTGACTACAATCAACAAAATTGTATATCAAATTTCTAGCTATTTCACTGTTTTCCGTTATCTCTATAAACAAGCACTATATTTTAGAAAGTACTGTGAAAATTGGTGAATAAGGATGGTACTGAAGATAAGATTTCACTCCTCATAAAGCATTTTTTATCTAAACATATATATTTCCTTTTGCAAAGATAGTTTTTGGGGCTATATTTGTTTTGCAAAATGTGCCAATGGATTTTCAGTTTAGATCTATTATGGATCAAGGTAATGGAAATGGTGGTATATATGTTGGGGTGATGTTCAAGAACAATAAGGTCTAATGTTGGCAAAGGAAGGTCTTAGAAATGATTGTGGCATCTTCTTCAAATGTTTTAGGGTTAGGGTGAGATAGAAAAAGAGACATCTAAGTCGAAGAAAAAGGTCATGTATATGTATGTATGTTTATATGTGTCTATATATATATATATATATATAATAAGAAATTATACTTTCTTTGATTTTTTAAATTTTCTGTTTTTAATTTGCTTATTATAGAGGGCTAAATCCAATGATCAACTTTTAGCTGGCTAATTATATAGATTTGACTCTTTAAATTAAGGTAATAAGGCCTAGAGAGTCAGGTTCAGGTTCAGGTTCAGGTTCATGTATTCTTGTGATGATCATGGTAGATTTGATCGGTATCCTATATTAACCTTTCTCAATTTAGCTTACATATTAAATAAGACCTTTATTGTACTTGAACTCATGAAAAAAGCCCACTTGAGGTCTATTAAGAGAAGGTATTAATTTTGGTAATTGATTATCATTGCAATCTAATGAATAAGATTAGTAGCTAACTCTTATAAATGCTCTACCCTTCCCTCACTTGGATGAGAGAGAATTTTTACATAAACACTATCACACTAAAAGATTCTCGCCTCAATGGATCAAACACTTGATCGTATCGAGAATACAGATGTGTTTTTTATTCATTGTAAAGTTTGATGCTATAAAACTCCTCCAGCTATTAAAACTTGTGTTAGAGTCTTTGAGATCACCTATTTCTCATCCCTACCATTTCTGACATGATTATTCCATATGTACAACCTAAGTTGTTTTCCATGGTTACGTATAGTGTGATTATCATGCAACACGCATGTGACCCTCACATTTGGACTCATAATCCCACTGACTTACACTTCGATAAGAAAGAGATATGATGTCCCTAATTTTTCTCCATAGAAGCTTCAGTTCGACTTCATTCAAACACCAAGACTTCTCCGTGTCTTGTAGAATTCCCTTTTTTCTTTTTTCCTTTGAGCTTGTTCTCTACAATATTAGCCTTAACACTCGATCTCCTCTAAGAGATCATTTTTAGTCGTTTTTCCCATAAAATTCCGCCAAAACATCTGAATACATGTCAAAAGAGGCTAAATTTCTATATTTAATTGCTTTATCAAGCCCGAGCACTATTGATACCAAAATGCCCAGTTCTGGAGACAGATTGTGTCCTACGTACATAAACTTGAGGCACATTCTAACTCCCATTCGACATTTTGCAACAACAAAATAACCTATATTGCTGGCTGGTTCTTTTTTTTTTTTTTTTTTCTTTTTCAATTATATTATATTACAACTTTCAGGAGGTGAAGAATCAAGTTCGATATATTCCATTGAGAAAATAGTATTTATACCATTAGATTACCATTCGGAGAATGGAAAATCGAATTCGATATATTCCGTGGAGAATCAAATTCATATATCATATTCCGTTGAGAAAACAGTATTTATACCATCGGATTTTACAATTCGGGGAGTAGAGAATCGAATTCGATCTATTCTACGGTATTTATACCATCAGAAGATTACAACGTCACGACGACATTAATATATTATTGAGTAGTTTTAGTTGATTTATGCATCAGGAGATTTAGCGTAAGCCTTAGAGGCTCCAACATATTTCTTTGGGGCCCCATGCTTTGTTCACCAACCACTAAGACCCCTATGTCGGTCTTGTGATTACTTTCATACTCTACTAGTTGCGGCTACACCTTTCCGTTCTCCTTGACTTCCATCGGGTTGTACTTATTAATTCCTTTTATTAGACTCCATTATTTTCTTTTCCTTTTTTTTTATTTTTTTCCCTTGGACCTTTTTTTTATGTGAATGATTAACATAAAAGGTGCTTACGACGAGGGACCTTCAATCTCATGTGCTACCGACGTTGGTTTTTCATTATTCTGGCCTATGACTTTCCATTTTTCACCTGCATTTCAACTTTGTGAAACCTGTTGAGAACGAGAACTTTCTTGTCGATATTTTAATGACTGTCTAGTTGAAGCTTGAAGTTGCTAGAATTTTGTAGCCATCTGCTAATTGTTTCTTGCCCCTTCGGTTTACTCACCAAATTCTCAATCAATGTCTTAGCCATGATTTGTAATTGTTTGAACATTATAATTTATAGCTAACTATATAACAGTTTTCAATCGCTGGCAAACGAAACAACTCAGGCCTTAAGTTATGAAGATCTTATGTGACCTATAACTAAATTCCAGAATGTTGACAAGCAATTATAATCCACAAACATTTGCGCAAAAATTGTTCACTCATGTCCAGTACGTTATATTTTGAGGAGGAAAAAATTCCAAGGTGGGGAAAATGAAAAGCCTCAAAATTTTTAAAAGTATGAATATAAATTGAATATGCTTATACGTTAACTTATAAAATAATTTTACTTATACTGGATACGCTGAATTTAATAAATAAAGCGACTATTAAAATTGCCATCTCAAATACTATATAGAGGAGCTTGGATCCTTTCTCACAACTCATTCTAAGAAGATACCATGTATTGCTAATGGAGAGAGGAGTAATGCCTCTAGGCCTGGACAAATCAGAAGTTAGGATCCAAAACTTTTCTTTTACATTTCCAAATTCGGCTTCATAAAACAAAGGTGAGCATAATAAGAAACCAAACCAAACACGATCTCAGAATTTATAAAGAATTAAAAATAAAACCTTAATAGAAAGACTCACCATGCCTCAGATTAGCATTCATACTTCATAGTCTAAATACGATTTCTAGAGACAATTTCATAATTCATCAACCATTCAAGAAAAATCATGTTTTTGTAATTTCGAAGAGAGAGGGAATAAACTAGAGATCTAATTTTAAAAGAGCTAAGAAAACCCTCATTTCAAATTGTTAATGACTTAAAAAATCACGAAACTTTAATGTAACGGGCATTTCTAATAAGGAAGTTAAAATCAAGAGTATGTAAAAAGTGGATCAATTGATCCACACGTTAGAAATCGAAGTACGTGATTGATCCATTGCATATTACTATGCGTAGTATGAATACAATGAGTAATATATATAAATATTTCTTCAAAATCTTGTATGTTATATTTGCTTATTATCTAAAGAAATGCATTAGCTCAAAATTATAATAGGGCCTAAAATTTCATAACCACCATAATAGTCTTCATAAGTATAAAACAACTAAAAATTAGTTGATCCACATGAATCTAAATTAGGTCCATCTATTATTCGGAATTGTTTAATGTACTAGAATTGTTCCTCCTCCTCCACTTGATGTCATTTCCAAGATAGTCATTTCATCAAAAATAAGATACCCTAAACATGTGTAAGCTACAAGCTGAATATGCACAAAATACAGCCATACGACATAGCTTATACCTATTTAAATAAATGAGAGGATACTAATAGAAGGAATTAATGTTTGAAGATAAGTTCAAATAAGGAATCAAAATTTCGAAAAATTCATATAAAATATCAATGTTTTACAAAGTGGTTCTAATAATTTTATATATTAGTTATTATAAATCCCTTATTTAAACCGTTTCGTAAAACGTTGATCTTTTATTTAAATTTTTTGAGATATTGATATCTTATTTGAATTTTTGGGAATGTTGATCTCTTATTTGAACTTACTCTCAAATAATGATTCCCTTCGTTGTAATTTTCCCTTAAATATATTAACTAATGCATAACTATTGCCAACAACATTTTAATTTTATTGCCTTGTTTAAGTCATGCAATAACCACATACTATTAAGTTATGCGGCTAGATCCCAAGATCTTTAGATTCCAAGAGTCTAAATATTATGAATATGGACATGTGGATCTCTTTATAGACCAAACTAGAGCTATAAACGAGTTGAATCGAAATGTTATAGTA
Source organism: Lumnitzera littorea (assembly GCA_024138015.1). Classification (NCBI taxonomy): domain Eukaryota; kingdom Viridiplantae; phylum Streptophyta; class Magnoliopsida; order Myrtales; family Combretaceae; genus Lumnitzera; species Lumnitzera littorea. The sequence goes on along the minus strand of JAMXBB010000006.1, from coordinate 44,563,034 downwards.
TTGAGCTCAACTCAAGCTTGACTTAGAATTTTAAAACTTAAGATCGAACTTAAACTTAATTGAGCTTATAATTTTAAGATTAACCTTGACTTGAAGTGGTACTTGATAAATTTGAACTCGACTCTATTAAGCTCATTTGACTTGATAATTTTTTTACAAATTATAAATTTAATTAAAATAATAATAATATCTATACTTGGCTTAAACTTAACTAATATTTAAACTTGACTTGAATTTGATTAAGCTCTTGAGTTTATCGAGCCAACTATCATAAAACTCGAGCTTAACTCGATAAGTTACTAGAGTAGCTTGAGATCGATTAATTGTAGCCTAGTTGGGTTTGAGTAATTGTCCAGCCAAACTCAAGTAGTTTGCTAATAGGCTCGTGTCACTTATAATTCTAGTTCCAAGTGTCAAATTGTCTTACACTACATTCACTACTCATATAAGCCATTGGCAACAAATCCAATGTAATTGTCCTTAGTAACATCTCATTCCACTAATGTAACTCGTTTATGGCTTCCTTCGATAAGACCTAACTCGCAAAAGAGTAGTCAACCCTATTAATGTCTCACTTATCCATCATTGCAGTTTAGCCCCACTAAATACCAACCATTTGATTTTGAATGTTTGGCCCTTAATAAGTGATAAGCACCTAGGCTATGCCTTACTTATTCAATCATCTACATTAAAAAACATCAATTTGATGATAGGGTAAGATTTAGGTTCATTATCTAATCCTTCATGCACATACAGAATAAGACAATAACCTATAAACCTAGTTTCAACTTTACTAACTTCTAATTACTCTAAATTAGATAAAAGTCCTATAATCATGTATAAGATAAAAAAAAAAAAATAATAATATCCTATTTATATTAAGGAATCATATTCTTAATTTTAGGACTTGAAAATAACTTTAGTTAGCTAAAAGCAATAGTAAGTCAATCAAGTTCCTTATTGAAACATCTTCATTGACCGTCTTTCAAATTATGCTGGTAGTATTCCCTTGATGCTTAACTTGATCGACCTAATTTCCAATATGATTGGTTAAACCTCCTCTTTGCTAGCTTGGTTGTCTTAACTAGTAATATGGTCATTCAATTTTGTGACATAGTCGATGATGTTTCAACTTAGTAAGTTACTTTCCTTTAATTTTACTCTTTTCGACTTTCTTGTTAGGAACTTGATTGATGATATCTCAGGTTGAATTTCTAATTCTTAAAACTTTTTTTCAATCCTTATTGATCTTATAACCATCAATTGGAATGATTAATAACTCCAATCACAACTTTCTTTAACAATATCACTTTACTTTACCTCTTCGCTAGTTTACATCATTATTATGAATTCAGAAATATCATGATTTATTTACAGATTTTAAGGTTCTAAAATTCTCCAATATTATAAGCCTCAGGGATACTTTTACCTAATTTTCAAGGGTACAACGAAATCTATTGGGTTTAGATCTCTCACCTGATAACAAACATGTTGAAAACATTGGATTTTGTCATTACATTTGTCCTTCCTTTTTTATTTTCGCAATCAAATATCGCATTGATCATGATTCTTCTATCATGAAAAATTCTACTTCTAGATCTAGACTTTCTTACCTTTTATTAACATATATAATAGAAATCAAGGAAGATCTCTTAATTACCATACTCATTTTGTTGATTTCAATGTATAACAACAATCCTTCTTTCTTGATCTCTTAATCAATTGCCATATAACAAATATATTACAGCTCTCTTATTGAGCTCATGGTCCTCTACTCATTCCTTCAGCCTATTTTACAAGTCTATTTATTAGAAGCATGGAATGGTTATCACTTTGTGTGAAAGATTATAAGTTATTTTAATTGAAAAGAGTTATAGAACTATTGTTACTACCCTTAGCTATTGAGACCTTAACAAGGCTCATTTTATAATCTAAATATAGAGATGATACATGAAATTGCTATTTTATTTTTTACTAGTGAATTCTAATTCTCAGTAATATTAAAGTTCTGTAACGAAAACACTTTATAATTTTCATACATACATAAATACATACATGCATACACATATATACATCTATTTTTTTATATTAGTCTTCATATATAGCCTTTATGATTATGACACGAAGGGTAGTTGTTATGGCACAACTTATGAGATTGATTCTATTAACCCCCCCCCCCATTTTAGCTTATGAAATTTATGATCATAAAAGCCTTAAAATCTATAGAAAGGACATTTTAGGACCTTAAATGAGACTTTCAATCCTAAGTAGGTAAATCATAGGAAAAAAAGTGGAAAAGTGAGACAAACTCAGTTCCAACCAACTAGCCAATTGGTTGCTCAACTAGTTGAAGAAGCCATTTGACTAACCCCTATGACTAACCACCCTCTTATGTTGATTGTGATTCCAAATGACCATCACTCTTTCCTATTGGATTAACCTTAATTCTATTCATTTTTTGAAGCTCATTCTTGACCTTAAACTTTAGTTAAACCACCTAAAACTCATGAACTTCCAAAATATAGTTTAGTATAGGGGGGCAATGCAGATAGCCCTTTAAACATTAACCTTAGTGTGAATATACTCTATGAACTTTCAAATCTTGCAAAATAGCCTTCCTAAACTTTGATCTTTGTGTGAAAATATCCCCATCAACTTATCAAAATGTATTTTAAGATTTCATAAACTTTGATTTCAGTGTGCTTTTTCTTAACTAGAAAACAAAGCGTCATTTAGGTTGCTAATTAATCAAACTTCAAGGGGTGATTGTGACATTTAATAGTTCAAGATAAATTTGCACTTAGGTTAGAGTTTACAGGTTTATTTGCAATTTCCCCTTAATATAAATTAGTACATATTTTTAGCTTAAATTAAGGTTGTGTTGTATAATTCATGAATCACTGGACTTTTAAGGGTTGCAAGAGATTAATTATTAGCTGTTGAGTATGTATAAGTACCCATTTGAGTGGTTGTGTTTATAACTTTAGAAAATAAATCGAATTGATAATCAACCTCTAAGTCAAATGTTGAATGCTATTTATGACTGACATCAAGGCCAATAACAATTTCGGTAAGTGGGTCATTGATTATATATTTGTCGCTTATTATCGATTGATTATTTTAAATGACATGGCTTGTTAGTTTGAGCATAAAGGTCAATAATCATTCTCAATAATTGGGTCATCAATATGGTATAATCATGGTTGATATGAGTTAGATAATCAAGAACAAAGCAGTTGAGGGCTCATTATAATGAAATGGGATGCAATCATAGATGAAGGCAATGGATCGGACTTCTAATGGTTGTATTTTTATTTGTTTCCAAAAATTCTGTTCAATCATTATAAGATGAATTTTGTGACGTCGAATTTGGAAATCACCAAACATCATAAATGTTAGTGTTAGTCTCGATGATGTCGTGAATGTTCTATCTACATTGCACCCACTCTAAATAGCCAACATCTAGGACTGTGTATTAGAGATGTTTGCGTCGTTGTATTTGGATGTATTTATGACTGTAGCGAGATATATGCGTGCATGCAGTAAGGTTATCACTTATACCTCATCAAATTGTACAAGTAATTTTGACTCATTTTGGATACTAAAAGACTATGGATAAGGAAGAAAAAAGTGGATGGTACTAAAATAAGTGTTCACATGGTATGATTAGAGCTGGTACAACTTTCGAATTTGGAGTGAGGTGATAGTATGGTTAAGAGATTTTCGGTATTGCAAATCATGATCTCTCAATATGATTGTATCCATAAGGGAATCATTCCTTATTGTTTGCGTTTTCTGTTGTTAGATACTACAATTATGTTACTGCTAGATTAGAAGGCATAACCAAAAATTTATATCTTTAGCTGTCAGAGCTAATAGCAAGGCACAAAGGATGGAAGATAAGAAAAGCTATAAATTACTTACTATGGTTCTTTTATCTCCAAACAGTTACAAAGTAGAATTATAATAAAGTGATATGGAAAAAAATAATAAAAACAGCTGCATTGAAAATGAATAAATTGAATACAATGATGAGGCCATTCCTATGTTTAGAAAAGTTCAAGAAATCATTAATTTGATCATAACAAACTTGAAGTGGAAAGACACTTGTATATGATGGTACTCACATAAAATGTCTTTAATTTGCCAATGAGATAAATATTTATTACTAAGGTTAGAAAAGTTATTTGAGTGGATATTATTAATAATGGTATAATAGAATCGTAATTTCATCTCCTCCAGTAGAATCTAGTTTCCTTTTAAAGTTGAAATCATCAATTTTAAGAAATCATGATTTTGACTTTAAAAACGCTTCCAAATATAGGAAATAAAATGGAATTTGCAATCCTTTGAACATATAAAATGTGCCATGAGTATATGCAAGTATTGATTCTAATATGATTGGTTATGTAAATGGGTTAAAAAGATAAATCTAACTGATATTAAACCTCTAAATTAATTGTTGTTTTCTGTTTGTAGTTGACATCAAGACTAATAAGTACTATTATGGGTTTTGACCGTATTCAATGAGATGGCTTGTTAATTTCGCGCTAAGGTTAATAACAATTCTCGATAAGCAATACAGTGATATGGTGGAATCGTAGTTGATATGAGTTAGAAAACCAAGAATAAAGCTGTCGAGGGCTTACCATTTCATTATGGGATGCGACTATATAGATGAAGGCAGTGGAAGTGGATTGGACTTTTGATGGTTGGTATGAACGGTGAACTTAGTATGAGATAAATTTTATGAGTTTAGGTTTGGCCATCATCGAATATTATAGTTATTGGTGTTGGTCTTGGTGACGTCGTGAATGTTCAGTCTTGTATTGCACCCACTTTAAATAGCCAATAACAAAAACTCTGCGTTATAGATGTTTGCATTGCTGTATTTGGATGCACTTAATGATTGCATATAGTGCGACGTGTGCATATAGGTAAGGTTATTACTTGTTGCTAAGTTTTATAGCTCAGAAAATTGTATGACTCGTTTTGAAACATTTCCGATACTAAAAAACTATGGATAAGGAAGATAGAGAGTGTATGGTATTCTGGAAGTCATGCTCGATGATAAGAATATATAGTAAGTTGGTATATCCTTCGAATTTGGAGCGGGGTGATAGTGTGGTTAAGAGTTTTTAAGTATTGCAAATCTTGATATCCCAATGTTAGAGATGTAATGGAGTTAAGTCAAACTAATACAATATCGAACTCGAACTCAACTTATAAACTTAAAAGTTAATTTTGACTAGTTTGATTGAACTATAAATTTTGAGTTCAAACTCGATTGATAATATATATAGAAAGCTTGAGTTTAGTTCAATTAACTTAATCAAACTCAAATTTTTTATAAATTTTTCCTAAATAATCAAATAGTCACTTATATTTAAAAGATAAAAATAAATTAAAAATTCTACCAAACTCAATTAGGTTCGTAAGCCTAACAAACTTAATATTTCAAAACTTGAGTTTGGCTCGACTTGACTTGATTGTCACAAAATTGAATTCAAGTAAAGTTTAAGCTAATTTTGAGTAGTTTACAAACCGATTTAATTCATTTACACCTCTTCCTCAATATATTTGTATTCGTAAGGGAATAATTTTTCTGATGTTAGATACTATAGGTATATTATCGCTTGTTTAGGAGCCATAACAATAAATTTATATCTTTAGCTATCAGAACTAGCAGCAACGCACAAAGGATGGAAAACAAGGAAAAAAAGAAGAAGCTATAAATATAATTACTTACTATGATTCTTTTATCTCCATACTATTACAAGTAGTATTACAAGATAGTGGTTAAGAAAAAGAACAAAAGTATAAAGGTACATGATAGGTGTAAATGATGCATGCCCAGCAGACCCCTCATTTTAGGATTATTCGATTGACTCAGCTACCTCGTATGCATCTATTACATCCCCATACTCCAAAAACCACAACTTGATGACTAGAAAGGAAAATTAAGAAAACAAATACATGAAAAGAGCAATCTACGACGCTTTCAACAAACTTAGACTAACCTAGGGAGAAATTCATATATTAAGCTGCAACCTTATTGGCCAAAAAAAAAAAAAAACAAACAAAAAAAAAAGCTACAACCTTAGTTAACTTTCATAACTCACGTAAAATAAAGTCGGACCGCTACCCTCGATTCCCCCGCAATGCAACGATGCTGCTCTCCCGATTCTGCCCATATTTTGATATGGGGTTTAGAAGTTCAGGAGAGCGCAATTGCAAAGCTTTTTCTTTATGTATTATCCTTCAATCAATTTACTTCATCCATATTTACAAGTCGCGAACTCTTCTTCCCTCCACCTTCCCCGTTTTCCACGATGGTTTTTGCCACCACGACTCTTTTGGCCTTCCATCATCACTTGCCGCTGGAAATTCAAGATAGGCTTTGTAAATCCCGTTAAACTAGTAAGACAGTGACAAAGGTAAAGAAGGAGGAAAAAGAATGAGAATTCAAGGAATAGGCATCACTAGATACTAAGAAAGTGGATAGATTTGAGGGGACATGATGGGTCGTATATAAAGGCGTGATTATAGCTTTTGGTCTAACGTGAGTGGAAGTCCCTTTTTCGAAAAGAAAAAAAAAAAAAAAAGGAAAAGGGCTATGTATGCTCCCTTTGTTTTTCCCCCTGTAAAAAGTGAAGGTGGAAATATTTTCTTGGTCCAAGCATCGTTAAGGGGCATGTTCGCTGGGAACACAAAGAAGTCCACTAACTCGATTTCCAAGGCTCTTGGAATTTTCATATCACTACTGTTAATCTCATGGGTCATGGTGGAGAAGAATAAGGAATTAAAGTGGCGTTGTTGATGGGGTTTCTTTGTCTGTGTGGTTCCTTCTCTATATTTTAAAAAAGAAGGACATCAAACACTAACAAGAGTCCATGTCCATCCGTCTCACTCAGCTCAAGACATAAAGGCTTTTATTGCCCACTTTTTAGTTTTATTGCGTTATTATTGTGAGTTGGATGGATGTAGAGTTGTTCCCGTCACTTGGTTACCGTGTCCACGTTGCAATCTTGAATTGTAGGTGCATTATTGCTCGATGTTCACACATGGAGAATGAAAGCATGATGAATAGGAAATTCTTATCAAACCAGTGAATAATCGCACATAGAGATGAAATCATACGTTGTTATAAGGTATTTGATTCGTTCGATCTAATGGTTTTAAGATATAGTTAAAAAATTTATAAAGTTTAGAATTAGATTTTAGAATTACTCAAAAAATCAACAGGAAACTTAATTCGGTCAAAAGTAATATATTAATAAAAACATTTGTCATAATTTACACACCATATACTCCTTAAAGTAGTTATATTCTATATAATATATTTAGTTTTCAAAGTTCATTTATGTATAAGTTAGTAAGTATAATCCTAACTCTACCTATCTGTTTTCTATTTTACTTTCTCATTTATCTTGCCTAAACCTTACGGAGGGCAATTTTACTAATAGAAGGTGAAATTTTATAAAATTTACATAGGGTTTTAGGAGACGCTTAATTCTATTAGAAAGGATTAGAGTCTTATAAGACGATTATATCCCTAGTTGAGTAGATTATTACTTAAAGAGTAATTTATTTTTGAGTTTTTGCTGGTGGGTGCATGTAGCATTGAAACATCAAACAAGCATTTTGTAGAGTTTTATCAATAAATTAAAGATATATTAGTTATATTATATCTATATATTAGTTTTTTTTTTTTCCTCGCTCTCTATTTAGCACTAGTTTATGATATAGAGAAAAACTGCAAACTAGAGGATGAATATTAGAGGTCTATATTAAATTGAGATGGAACATTTTAAAGGTTCAGATAGAGGATGAGTATTATGGAAAGTGCATTATGTAAATTAAGCAATGCTTTTGCTTTGTGTGGGAACGTGTCACATCTTTACTAGCCTCATTGATTTTAATTGTTTTACAAATGCTAAAAGAGGTAGTTAAATGGATTTTCAGGTGTTTGGTTGTAGCATTGCCAAATTAATCTTACTGGAGTAGTGATAACCAAGCTGATTTTAATTAGAAATCACTCGCATTTGTTGGTGGCCTTGCTATACCAGTCTATACTTCATTTGCATCGTGCAAGAAATAATCCCTAGATATTTCTCGTTATAACAATTTACATTTCCATTTCCATTATTAACGACTTTCTCCTCTTGATCTATTTCAGTGTTTTCTTTCTCAAAAGGCTACGATGAGGTTTAGGGATTGCAACCAAAGTTCGTTCTATTTCTAAGGTTTACAAGTAAAGTCCCCTATTCTCTATATGCATGCAAATGTGAAATAATGCACTCTAGCTAAGGAGATGCAAATCCCATTGGCACATACAACGAAATCACCACAAATTAAACACTCCTATAAGTGGCTAAGTCTCCCTCATTCGAGTACAGAAAAATTTAACCAATCTTATTATATCTTTTTGGTATTTACTTAAATTTTATATTTAATAAAAATAAAATAATAAAAAAAATGAAAATATATTATTTCATATACACTCCCTCTTCTAAAACTAAATACCCAATAAATTCTTATAAAGTTGAATTTATTTACTTTTTACCTTATTCATATTTGCAAAAATGTTAATTAAAATAATTATTTCGATGTATAAAATATATTGTTTTAAATCTTTTTTTTTTAAATACGTGAATTTTCATTTCTTAACTCTCACATTTCAATTGCTACATTTATTATAATTATAAAACAAAAACTGATAAGATACAAATAAAATAATTTTTCAAATATCGAACTTCAAATAAATACGGAATATATAGAGATAAGTTACATATAAGATATAAAAAAGAAAAAAAGACAATCCAAACAGAACGCTTATAGTAAAATATTCCTACTTTTGGATGCAATTCAAAATATTAACAAACAAATGTGTACCTCCACAAGAACAAAAATATCAACCTCACTATAGACTAACTCTTCTAAAGTGAACACCATGCATCTTTCCCCACTAAATAACTCCAAGAGCATTGAAAAATAACCCCAATTTGGAGGGAAAAAGAAGTATGGACTCTATGGAAAATTTTCTCTCATGAATCTATCCCCTTTCATTTTTCTTCCATTCGAAATAAGGCTTCACTTTCATTTTCTTCCCCCTTCCAATTTTTTCCTTTATTCCAAACATAGCATTATAGGTTTCCTGAAAAGGCTAATCCGTCAAGCGTGGAGTGTGTGCTTTGTTGTGTGGTATAGAAGTTAACCCTAGTTTTCTTCTTATGCCTATAATCGTTAAGGAGACTCTACTGCTTGACTTGGAAATTGAAAGAACGCTCAGATCCATTCATACACTCCATTTCAATATAGAACAAAAGGTAAGATAAGTCTAAGAGAAAATTCTACATAACGGCAATAATAGAAACGGGGATGGAAATGGAAACATTGTCGGTAAAGCCATAAGACGATGCCATGTTATGCCCACGGTTAATGCAAATAACTTTATCCAGTTAGTTCAGCATGATCAAGTCGATAGTGGTCTCCAAGTATACAAACACTAATCTAGCAAATTAATTAGGTATCTGTGATACAATCAAATTTAATGAGGTTAGGGATGACGCAACTAGGCTTACATTGTTTCCATTTTCATTATGCCGACAAAGCTAAGACACAGTTGAACTCACAACACCCATACATTTACTACTTGACAACATAAAATGAACATAATCCTTTTGCAATATACGTTTCAGTCCTGCGAACACAATCAATCTACGGAATGGAATTGTTAGCACCATTACATATATACATGTCCACATGGTTCGGTTTAATGTGTGTACATAGTATTTGCTTATATAATTTTTGTAATATTAGATTAAACAAAAAGTTTCGTCTTATGTTTTGTTTGTAACTTTGCTTAGTGATTAGATAAAAAATTAGGTTGATAGACTAGACAAAAATCTTAGATTTTATTTCATCTATATTATAGTACAAAAATGAAATTAATAAGATAAAAATACTTGTATTCTTAAAAATACCTCTAAATTCATTGTTTTTAACTTCTTGTTAAAAATAAATATAATACTTTTATATTATTTATTTATAATATAAATAATTAATTTTTTAATAACTAAAAAATCTATGGCTTTTTATTTAATATTAAATATAATTTGTTTAATTATATGAATTCAACTATTCAAAGCATAATTTAAATAATATAAAAATATAATTAAAATATATATTAGATAACATCGATGGTATATTTATCAAAATATAATAACGAATCCAGTACTTAAGTATACCAAAAAAGGAATAATACAAAATTTTATATCTAAAACTATACAAATCAAATATAATATAATAAACTTATACTATTATATTCTTTTTATACTTATCTCATTCAGTTCTCTTTATTCAATCTAATTATTATAATTAAAATAGCTTTTATAATTAAACGCTATCAAAGCGTTAAAGTGAGATTTACTTTGCAAACATGCCCAATGGAGAAAGAGTGTTGCTATTATTTAGATTAATTTTTCGTGTAGTTTCTATCCAAAATTTCCGAAGTATACAAACTTGCTCCTTTTAAATTATTCATCATTGCTTTCTCCTGCATATAAGATATGCATGCCTTTGAACTCCAAGGTATAAAACTGCTTTTGATAAAAGTCACGACTAAAATCAATTGATAAAAAGTTGGACCAAAAGATAATAAAATTTATCAAAGAAGAAAAATGATGACTAAATCTACTAGTTACTTAGTTTCCATTTGTTTGATACTCTATTTTTATTTTACATTAGTATATCCCCTATTAAGGTTCTTGGTATAAGACATTAAATTAAAAACTTTGTCTTTGAGGTTCTTAATAGATGGAAAGATATGAGATCATCCTTAGCCAAGGGCCCTGAAAAGTAATCTTTTGTATATTGTTTTTTTTTTTAATTATTATGTTAGTTTAAATTTGAATGTTGAGCGTCCTGTAAATAATATAAATAAATTTTAAGTATCTTTATTGAAATAACATACGAATAAAATATAAAGATTCATAACAAAAAAAAAAGGTTCTTAAGTTGTTGATGTGACGTCTCAACATTCTCATAGGGTTCTTATGGATGAGGATGGTTTTATAATTTTTATTTTTTATTTTTCACCAACAACATGATGTAGAAAAACTTTGATTTTTTTAAAAGAAGAAATCAGTTTAGATGGTTTATAAAATAGACATAACTGTGCCCATAATTAACATAAAAAAAAGGTCGTTTCACCTTATGCTAATCATCATGATCAAAGTATATGTCAAAAGAAAACAAAAGAGGGTTAATCAATGTCAAAAAGGGGTGGAGTATACAGCATAGGATGTCAAGAAACTATTGCACCTTTTGGATGGATAAAAGAGAGTTGAGACACAGAAAACAGTCTTTACGAGGTACGACATGTGAAGAGAAGGTAATGGTATTCAAAAGCATGAAAACATAAGAATCACTTTACCATGGATATTGATTTGTCCATTACAAAAGCTATGACCTCAAAGGCAAGGCATGCTCTTGCATGCATGCACAAGTCAGCGGTTGAGATTCTCCATTTTCTTTTGCCGATCACGCGCTTTCCCTTTTTCAAGTTCTACATCTTTTTTAACGACATGCTACCTAAATTCAACCATGAAAGAATTATTCAAGATAATTATATTTAAAGGCATCAAGATTCAAATCCTATATAATGTTATTGAAATAAAAAAAAAATCATGAAAGAATTAATCATTCAAAATGTATTAAATTTTATATGTGTATTATCATCCAAATTACAATCGGTTGTTACGTCTGATAAACTTTTTTATATTTCCTATTAAGGTAGGATATTTAGAAAACGGCCAAGTAGCTAGTAAAAATCCAACACAGAAAAAAATTTCCTACTGTCTATATAAGCGTAAATATGTACCAAATATTCTAAGAAAACCAATCAATTACATTTATGGTAAAGATAAAACACACATGTGTTCCCCTTTTCACAAAAATTTCGGATGCTAACGCAGGAATCATCATTAACAATGTCCATTATATTAATGCGATGCACACGAATGCATCTAAATTAACGAAATTCTAGAGATTTCTCATGTATCATAGTGGTGATATACATGCATGTGAAAGGAAGCAAAAAGTTTTATCCTAAAATCTTTTCTTGATATATCGATGATAACATAGGTCCCATCTTATTAGTATCCAATATAGTGGATGTACATGATATGGTCATGATGTTGCGCTCAAAGTTGACGATTAATTCTCCCGCCCATGATAAGGAAATGATAAATGGGACCCTTCGAAACTTATATGAGCAAAACAACTATTTGACACACGTTTATATGTTGTGAACGTAGCAAGAAAGAGGACAAAACATGCTTGCTATTATCCCACTTTGATCGGAAGGGTAGTGATACCTACTATTTTTGTCATATCCAAAACCCAAAAAATGATAGCTCCATTGCATATTCATACCGCAACATGAGTATCTGAGATTCAAAAACCAGCGTTAAGAGTCCATAAAAATGATATTAAACTACCAAAACTCTTGATTCATTTTCCTTTTCATAAAAAGAAAAAGATTTAGTTCCATCACAAGGAATAGCTGAAGGCTCCATGACTAGAAACAGTAATCAACCGAACCTGTCTCGTAAGTCTTTAAACAAAGGAACAATAAATGAATAAAATTCATAAATCTTTCCAGCATCTAAAACTCTTTAAATCTTCTTCATATGTGCTACTGCTGTTCCCACCACCATAATAAAGATCATATTCCAAGTAGTCATAACAGTCAATATCCTTATAATCATCACCTGAAATGAAACCCAACTAGGTAAGCGGCAAATTCCATTGTGAAACTACTGCATGCTAGCACGCATGAATACCCTGCCAAACTTTACTCAATATTTCTAAATGCAACATTCAAATGTCAATTATACGATCCCATGCCTTAATCGCCCTTTGATCATTTTAGCCGCATTGATTCATCGCCACTCAAACTTAGGTTAGAGAGAAAGAGATTAATATGGGTGTTGAAGATAAAGGGTATTTTAGTTACTTTATATCTATTAAGTATCTATTCTTAGAAGTTATGTTTACTGTGTAAACAATGTAATGATCATTACGGGCTTGTTCCATCCCTTAAGAACAATGATTCCATTGTGTGTCTATTCAGTGAACAAGCCATATAAGCTTTACTTTCTATTATCAAAACCTATCCCTATATGGTTAAAATACTTATAGAGATGGATTTTCATAAGGTTTATATGATTCTTTAAGGGTTAATTTTCATAGGTTTCAGACAAGATAAAGGAAATAGTATAAAGTGGATAGATAAAGTTAGATTACACTTACTAACTTAGACACAAATGAAATTTAAGGATTAGATGTGTTATATAGCATAGAATTAGTGTAGGGCATGTGTGGTCCATAGGTTAAGAGCAAATACTTTATTAATATATTATTTTTTATTAGATTGAGTTTCCTATCAAGTTTTTTTATAGTTTCGAAACTTAATTATAAATCTTATAAAATTTTAAATCATATCCTAATACCCTAGTAAAACCACCATAATATTCTTATCGAGTCGAATGGATTTGATGTCTTGTAATGACCTGTCCGATCGCATCTTTACTTTAAAACCTTTTTAACAATATGGAGTATGCAATTTGCATGTTGTCTTATTGTTTTTTCCTTTGAAGAAGAAAAGGTAAACATGGAATCTATAGAGTTAGAGATGCAAATGAACAGGTTAATACTTGATACCTAACTTATCAAATCCAATAAAAAGGTTTAGATTTTGATACATAATTAAAAATTTATAAGATTTATGGTCAAGTTTAGGAATTATAAAAAAAAATTGATAAAAAATAATAAATTATTTAATTGACTTTATCTTATATTTTTTTTTATTAAGAAGATTAGTAAGTATATTAAATATTTATTTATAAAAATCTTTCAAGTGTATACTAGTAATAGCCTAAAAATTAAAAGTAAAATAAAACATTTTATATAATAATGATGGGACTGTTTAGTATGGAGCCCATGATTGCTTTAGGGATGAATCTTAATAATAAGAAAAAAACCACAAAACAATACACTTTGCAGAGACCGAGTTTGGTTTTAAAATCCGTCTCAAATAGCTCGGGGTGCATCCATGTACAGGAAGTTGGCAAAACAAGCATCATCTCCATTTTGAAGGGAGTGGGATAACCTACTTGTGACCGTCGAATGCATCTGGCGCATGCCTTAAAACCTGAACCATTCACCCGTCATCATTACGGAATTAGGACGTCATATAATGTTTACTCTTTTTCTTTTATTTTTTCTTGTTTCTCACCATTCCCATTAATGCAAATCAGGTTAAGCGCACAACGTGAAGCGAACATTGACAAATTCAAAAGCATGTCCTTTTCCAGAATTAGCTGGGTTGCACTACCAATTGTTCCCCGCTTTGACCCGTTGACTTTCGTGGGGGGTTGTGATTATTCTACTATTTAGAACCTATATATCGCCTTTTAGGTTGAAACTTGAAAGCGGAACGTATATCTTTTCAGGGACGACAGTCTATCAGAAATCATTTATATTTGTCCTAAATCTTTTTAAAGATAGTTCTAGTGGAGATCGTTTATATTTATAACGCAAACTTCGATGCATTCTTAAATATTTTAATTAATTTAAAACTCATTTATGTTATAGCACCAAATGGATATTAAAATTAACGTCTCCCGTAATTTACTGACATAATTATGGGGGATCATTTATCCTAAATCTTTTTAAGGATAATTCTAGTGGGATCATCCACTAAACAAGTATCAAAAGCAAGAAAATATTAAATATGCTTATATATATATATATATATTTACCAACTATATTATAATTAGAGTAGAGGGGGTTTGAATTTAATCTTAACTTATTAAAAAATTAATTTCGATATCATTAGATTATAATAATTTTAATTTACGAGAATAATTTTGAAAACCATCATTTTGGACAATGGAATAGCGAAGAAAGAAATAGAGAAAGAAGCTTACTTCAAAAGGGAGAAAGTAAGGTTAGCACCCTTGAATAATGTTATTCCACAATCTCTCCAGAAATGGTAAAATCTAAGTTTATAAATTATTTTACTATCTTTCAAGGTCTGCTCTTCCTAATTGAGGCAAGCGTTAAATGAATATGATTTTAAATATACGGAGTATTTCAAATAAAAATGTTGAGCTTGTGATATACAACTTTATTCAAAACTCAAATGTAACCACTTCATTCACCAAACGTTTATGAAGCGGGGCCATTGACTCATTTAAACCAAATTATTTTGCTCGAAAGATTTCATAGAAAATCTGTGCTTATCTCTTTTTGAGATGTTGCGATTTGATCTCAGTTGTCACACCCCAAACTCAATGCGGTTCTCTAACTTCGTTTTGTGCCCTTTTGTTTGGCAAGCGTTCGTAAAGTTAACAAATAAACTTCATTTAGATGAAGTTGATAACCTCGCCACATGTACATTTGGTGAATGTCTGCTTCTTCAAGGCATCGATTTTCATTGTAATGAGGAATTGCACTTTATCATATTTTATTTTGGAGCTTACCATTTTGTTTAATTATTGTGATTTTATCCGAGCTATCGCACCCCAAACTCGTTGGATACTCCAACTTTATCCATGTCCACGTCATTTAGTAAGCATACGTAAAGCTCTAGAATGCTATACTCTCTTTAACTTCTTTGTTGAAATTTTTAGTACAAGGGTGAACCACGAAGCCCATTAAGTACAATTGTACCGAAATTCCCAGCAATTCCAAGACTAAATACGATACGACTATATATATATAGAGAGAGAGCAATGATCAAGCATTACAGTAACTGAGTCCCAGCAAACAATGACCCATAACCAAAAAACTAAGAGTCAAATCATCTCATATTAACATTTCCATTTGTATTAGTTAGCAGTAGTTCTATTCATTGACTTTGCACAGAGTTGCATATAATACAATGACTTGGCAATTTCATTTTGAAATTTCTTGCTTATGCCAGCTTAAATTTTTTATTTCAATGACCTCTTTATTTTCTTAAGTATCAGTATATACATGTTGTTAAGATATCGAACAAAGTTTTAGATGGTATGTTAGCTATTTATTTTGTATGTTTTTGGACATTACTACTTTATATTAAAGTCCCATGAGATTGACATGCCATGTTGATGTTTGGTATAGGGACAGATCTTGAATCATATAACTAGATACGTATTTTAATTAAGTTGATATTAAAATTGTTGATGGGAAAATATTCATTTATTATTGTAATTATACTGCATTTTATATATGAAAAAGATCTTATTAACTAGGGGTGGGCAAAAAAACCAACTAAATGGAACCGATTCATACACCAAACCAAACTAAATCAAACATATGGTTTTTCTTATAATGTGATTTAAAAAATTTCCAATCCAAACTGAACCAAACAAAATATTTATAATTGGTTTAGAAGAATAAACCGAACCAATCTATAAAATCGAACCAAACCGTTTAAAAAAAAACATAGTAATATTTTATTTTAAGTAAAGAGTATCTTTTGTAATAATATAGCATATAAAAGAACTTTTTATTTACATTTATTGAAATATGTATATATATATATTAAACTTTTAATTACCATAATATATAAATTATATATGTAGCTTGACTCAAAATTTGTTCTATATGTTATTTTTATAAATAAAATTAGTTAAACAAGCATTTAAAAAGTTTTAGTCACGAAAATATTAATTTCATCAATTTTATTATGATAATATTTATTATTTTCAATCAACTCAATACTTTTTATATGAGATTATATGTTTCGCATATGCACTTTTCTAAATTAAAAGATATGGTTTGATCCGTAAACCAAACTGAACTAAACAGAATTTTTACAGTTTGGAAAAATTCTCAATACGAACCGTATGGTTTAGTTTAAAGCTATAAAAAACCGAACTGTATGGTTACCACATTTTTATGGTTTGGTTTGGTTTTGAGGGAAAATCGAATTAAACCGATCTATACCCACCCCTATTATTAACAATTTGATTAGCAATAATTCGTAAAACTTAATAGAATAGAAAAATTCATTTAAAAAAGTGATTAAGAGCGATCGATACAATTCATAAAAAGTAAAAAAAAAAAAAAAAGCTAAATTCTAACTTTTTTATTATGCATATATATTAAATGAAAATCAATTATTAATTTAGAAAAAAATTACATTAATATATAAAACACAAAAATAGACTAAAAAAATTAATTAAATAAGAAATTAGAAGTAAAGTAGAAAAAGCAATTCTGTATAAATATAAGTATTGTATTATTGCTTTTCATGACAACTTTTTATGATTGTTGGATTAGCAATCTTAAAAGAAAATAATATCATTTTGAATACAAATTATTAAGTAATCAATTATTCAATAATCTATAGTTATTTTTGTAACATTAATCGTAAAAAAAAAAATTACTAAATCAAGTCATATAATCGGTATTATTTATTAATATTGATGTGATAAGACTGGAATTCCTGTAATATGGTTAACATAATTATTCTTATGGTATTACTTATAAAAAATAGATATTTAAGAGAATTTATTTAGTTGACTATGATTTGTAATTAATTAAATTAATGATATGGGTCATTGTAAAGCAAAAAATTAATACATACCAAAAACAAATACCATTCAAGTAATAAATGCATCTTAAAATGAGCAAATAACAAACATGGATTTGAATTCAGTACCTCATATTTGTAAAACAAACACTTAACTATTAGACTATGCTTCATTTTATTTCATGTTTTTCTTATTAAAATATATATTTAGTATATATATTTATTCATTTTTTAAAAATTTTAAAAAGTAAACTTTTTCGAGCTTTAGGGGGTAAGGAGGAACCCCTATCAACCCTTCCTAAACTTGCCACTGGTTTGGTATAGATGGTTATCGCTAAGGGTTTGCTTACAATAAATTGATGTCAAAAGAATCCATGATTGAATTAATACATAAGGGGGATATAAGTAGGAAAACTCAGCCAATGATCCACATAATAAGATAAAATTAGTACTTATCTTATCATAGCATGCTACATTTATAGTCTTTTGATTAACATATTACTTTGACAAATGTATAAACACAACAAAGAACTTTCTAATGATGATTTAGTGTTTACCTCAATGATACATATGTGTAATTTGAATCTCCAGTAACTTGGGACCAAAGAATTTTTGCTAATCACCACTGTAAGAACCCATGAGAGCACCATAAATGACCACTACAGTCAATCCATGAGCTCTTGTTGTGCTATTGTACATCCCTAATCCTTAAAGCTCATTGCCATACCTTACAATTACCACTTATTGCTAGTATTTCTAACTTTCACCAACATACTACACCACTTACAAAGCTTACACTTTATTGACTCAAATATAGAATCAAATTGTATTAATTGGAAAATGCTGGATCAATATCATGATTAAAGAATTAAATACATAATTCCTCCAAAATCCCTTATGCCAATAAATATTTAGATTTGTATTTAGGTGATTAACCTAATAAGATCAATTATACGTCAACACAATCATTAGGTAATGAATTAGAAGAATAGGAATATAATTGGATAATGAGAAGATTGAGTGCATAAATGTACACGGAGCTCTTCTAGGATAGTGCTATAAAGAACTTTTATCAAGGGTATGCATTTGATGTTTTATTGGTTTTGAAATGTTCACTTAAACATATGTCACCATGGGATTGCACCATATAAGTTTCTTTTTTCTTGAAAATTAAGAGATCAAATGTAAGCCTTTAGATTAGACAAAGTGGAGGACTCTCATTTTTTATCCAAGGCATGTACGTTTCTTCACACTTTACCATTCAGCTTAACATAACTGCACATGTGGATTTACTCATATGCGCTTGATCATGAGTTTTTAAGTTTCAACACCATTCACTAATAAGGCCCCCAATACAACATTCTTCTTATTGCAATCTCTTAGCTTATAAGGATTCTTAATTTTTGAAAAATTCAAATAAAATATTGACTACTCACATTTACACGTCGCTATGATGCCATCTTAATACATAAACCCAAATGGGTTTATCTAATTTTCTTTTATTTAATTCTTATCTCATTCCATTAAGGTACTAATTAAGACCACTTTGATCCTTTCATCAATTATAATCCGAAAGCTCTAATTAATTTTGGAGCACCTTGATCTTCTTACTAATTTTAACTCTAAATATATTTAATTGATTATGTGGATTTCCTAACATCAACCATTTTCATCCAATCCAAACAACTTCTTATATTGTATATGATGTTATAGGTCCCATACTATGCTTAAGCACCATCTCTTGGAATATAAGGCCATATTCCTTGGGCCACCAACACTCTAAGATATATCTCTATGATATAGATCAATCATGAACCTATATACCTGGTGGAAATCTTTTGGTTTTGATATCCTTGATCAATCTTTAAATGAATATATGATGGAATACCAACTTTCGAACCATTAACTTGAATTTGACTCTAACACCTTCAAGGGTTAGTCCAACAATTCCTTACTCTCCAACCCACCAAAGATGAGTCCTAGTGCTAAGTCAACTCTACATTGTATTGTTTCCCAATTCAGTATAAAATCTATATGTTGATCTAGCTACTAAAGATTGTCTTCCAAACCTCTTAGCTAAACTTTCTACTCCCGACATTCAAGCAACCATATTCTAAGCTACCAGCTCTTAACTTCCCAAACTTTGCTCAACCTAGTTTTAGCAAAAAAAAAAAAACCCTTTCAACTCAGCACCTATAGTCAGCCGCCTTAACCCAGTTCAACTCATCACAATAGTACTCTATCAATCTACCTCGAGATCCATCCAAGCTCAATCTAGTTTCGAAGTACTAAGTCCAAACCTAACTCCACTAACCATACATGATTGTCAACTCTCTCTTTGAAAATCTAGTGCTACAATACGATACCAATAGCTTTCTACCATATGTTTCAATTTTCTAACATTTATACTATTATTCCTTTTGCATGTTTGTCTTCTATACCCTTTCAAATATTCTCTAGGATAACTCTTGTAATTACCCCTTATTGTAATTTCCCTCAAATTTGTTACCCTAATGAGAATTACTATGAATAGCCTTCTTCCACTATCACCGAAATCTCTCATCATTAATCATAATATTTAGGACCTTCTTCCAAATTACAAGTTGCCTCTAAGTGTCACCAACGTTCTTATCTAACCAAATTGGTAGCCATGGGTTAGTGGCAAGTGAACCTTGGCAACGTCTTGTGACTCTATCAAGAATGGTGCTTAGTCATGTTGAATGAGATGTGGTGTATCATATCCATGGCTTGAAACTCTCATCATTAATCAGAAAATTTAGGATCTTTTTCCAACTTGAGAGTTAGTATGACTTAGATCATTGTATACAATGAGCTTATGTCTATGTTCTCTTTACGTTCATACTCAATGACAAAACTTTCTAAGACTATCATTATGTTGATGAACCATCATGAATTACCAACTACACCCAAATGCCAACATCATATGTTAATATTATGGGATTTATCAATACTTATAGAAAGTTTATAATAAATAACGAATATGCTCGTATAGATTAAACTTCTAAAGTTTGTTTGGTGTCTCAACATTACTTACATAGACTAACATGGCTATGGTTAGCTTAGTATAAAATATTGATGTTACGAGGCACATAGTAAATGTAGAATTTAGTTGCATGAAGTAAACTTCATCTAATTGGAGTCAAAGAGAAGGTTTAGATACACTAATATAATTCTACATGAGTTAGGTTCAAACTTCCTTTAAATGACGTCATTCAATAGTGAACGTAGGGCTTAAGGAGACGACATCATTCTAATGGTCTTGACATTGTTTGAATAAAGTCTCTTGATTAGAGAAAGTCCCTCTTTTATGATTCTTCAATTGAAAAAAGGTTACTTGACTAACTTAGGTAGTTACCTGCTTAGAACTTCTTGATGAGTTACTTCTAAATCTTTCATGTTCCTTGTTGGATGTTTTCCACACATGTTATGCCTATACATATATGAAAACACATTAGATTAAGGCTTGAACTTGCAATCTCAAATGTATAAACATAGCTAAGTAATATTTATCAACTCATCAATTAATTGGCTCAAAATTTGGTTGTTTCAACTTGTTGTTTTTCTATGATCCTCCTAAGTAGCTATATAATGTTTCAATGGTGCTAGAAGTTATTTTCTATCGATTTATGGTCTAATTAATTGTTAGTCAAAATATGTTAACTCTTTCAATCCTTTTTGGCGATTATGATCTTTCAATTTCTTTCCCAAAATCACTAGTTTATAAAAAATAATCTCAAACATTGGTTTTTATTAAAATAACATGTCAGGAAGTGCCATCTTCAAAATAAATAAATAAATCCTAAATAAAATCGTGTATGAAACTCTTTAATTCACTAAGATTTGATTATTACTAGTTCATACATGCATGCGATTAGGTCTTCTTAGAAATTGTTGTTGAGTTTGGTGAAAGTTTATAGTTTCTAATTTGGATTTGTTTTAAGTTCAAATTGTAGTACGTTTGGACTTGAATATTTGAAATCGTTGAAAGGGACTTTAAATCAAGTTCACCGTGCTAACTTAGAGTTAGCAAAGCCTCTAGAAATTTTCCTCTCTTAGTTTGCAACAAATAGTCTCTTACTGGAACGGATTGTAAGAGAGGACTTAAAGTCCTATATATTTACATAATCTTTGATAAGGCTAGGATTTATTTAACTAAATATGGATTTGGTAAGTTAAAACTCTCATATAGCTATCCTTAGTCTACAAAATTCAGTTCTTTTAAAATTGAATGACATCAAGCAACAAATTAAGCACGTAGTTTTATATTTAGCCAATATACAAACGCATCTATAAGACCTAGTGAATTAAGTAGGTGTTTTTTATGATTGATATTACTTGAAATGTGAGGAACATAGACTATTGTTTGATTTGCATGAGCAAACTAAGCGACACTATAGGAATAAAGGGATATCTTGCTAAAATTTTTCATACGTATAGTTTAAGATTTTGCTAGGATAAGTTGTTGCTCAATGCATTGAGTTGTTGTGACATTTCCTTGAAAAATCCTAATGGCTTATCTTAAGAACCTACAACTTCTCCAAGATAGTCCTATCTCAAAGAATGTTAGGACTCATATCTCGCTATATTCATTATGAAAAATGATTATATTTTGATTATAAATGCATCCATATAAGTCATAGTCTTAAGGAAGAGACAAAACTTCAAAGAAAAACAATGACACAAAATTAAGCATCAATCTGTTTCATTCATCTCCTCAATTAGGCAGTAATTAGAAGAAATTAGACCTTACGATTCATACTAGTATGAAATATTCCTTATTTGAGCTTAAATATGTTCATGTCTAAGACACTTGAGTTCTTACATAATATGTTTCTTTATTATGTCTTAAAACGTGCAGTCATAACTCAACTTATTTAGTGAATGTTTCTTTAGTATTGAATCACTTATTTATAAAGAAAAATATATGATGAATACATAATAATAATAATAATAATAATAATCACGAAATGACCAAATGAAATAGTCTTGACGAATAATTGTCTTCACAAAATATACATTGACAACAAATTATATATGCGTAAGGCATGTTTGCTAAATAGGTTTCTCAATAGATTGGGCTGTATAACAAAAATTGACACATGTACATAAACATGTCTAAGCTAGTTTAATTCATTTACTAATTGTTTTAAGTTTTGCTAAACCCATTCTATCTATTATCTTATGGCTTTATGTTTAGATAAGTCAAATGTTGCATTGAATTACTAATCCAAGAATTAAGGCTAGCAATTTGGCACTCCACTTACCAAATCAGATATGACACAACACTTTAGCCTTGCATCGTTAGTTTTGCTAGTTGACTCTAATTCTCGTATAGTTCTAGCCTTGGTAAGTGTAGCATATGATTTTTAATTTCCTAATATACTCACATTTTTAACATTTGGAAACAAAGACGTATATTAAAGCCATGGATAATCCAACTATAAATTTTTGTTTAAATTTGTTATATAATACTCATAATTTGAACCAATGTTGAATTGTTAAAATATTGCCTTTTCCTCAAAGACGTCCATACATTTTAGCTTAGAAACAAAGTCATCTAGCATTATTATACTTTTTAGTGTAGCATGCATTATAGAATTTAGCAAATTAAAAAGAATAGTGAAAACATGTTTTTCAAATGAAGTCTTAATAATTAGGAAATATTATAAAAGCGTTTAATTGATAAACTGAGATACAATTAGCATTATAAATGAGTTAAATTATTCATGAAATACTTGAATTTAACTTTACATTTACCTGCGTCAAACTCAAGAACAATCGATTCGAGCTCGAGTTCAAGTTTAAACTAAGTGGTTAATCAAGTCATACTCAAATTACATAATATTTAACTCAACTAACTTGTGAGTTTAATTAATCTCGATTAGGTTTGGATATTAAAATTATTAGTTAAAAGAACAAATATTTTTTAAATAATTTAAGTTTGAACGATTAAACTTAATCGTGTAAAACTTGAACTTGTTAAGTACTACTTTGAGTCAACCTCGAGCTTGAAATTCTAAACTCAATTGAGATCAAGCTAAAAATCTAAACTTGATCAAACTCGAGTTTTGAAATTTGTAATTAAACTTGAGTTGAGTATTGTATTATCTTGACTCAACTCATATAGAGATCTAAACATAATACATGTATGTTAAATGAGTTGCCTTATGATTTTAAGTTTTAATAAGGCATGTAATATCACTCATTAATATTAATACGAATGGTCAATCCTATAAAGAAGTAATACAACAAAAGGAAAAAAAAAAAAATAGTTTTTATCTTATAGGGCTTAGCTTACAAATATACTTGATAAAAAGTAAACGAGGGAGAATAAAAATAAATAGAGATAGGGAAATACATACAAGAGAAAACCAAAAATTTCTACCTTTCCTGGTGGGCAATTTGCTCATGCAATATTGTCTGGAGATCAACTTTGGATTTGACCCACCTAACCTATGCGGTATAAAAGCTAATACGTAGAATTTTCATCCCATCGACGTAAAATTGGGACCACAATTCAACAACCATATAAAAATAAGCAACAAAAATAACTGGGATTTGGTATGGAGAGCAGGAATCGGTAAATATCGATGCAATCATTGGATACTCTTCCGCCTCATTTTCGCCTGAATGTCCCTCGAGAAATCCGATAAAGTGCATATTGTAAGCCTACTGCAGGGCAATTGGCGGACAAAGAGCGGCGCGTGAGCCTCGAAAGTGTGGAAGTGCCGTAGGACCAACACTCATGGGCACCGGCGAGTTTTAGCCGTTTCAAGTCTGTGAACTACGAATTAATAGATATTATTCACCATAAATACATATACATATATATATATAAGCTATCTATTTCTATTATCACATATTTGAATTTAATTAGTAAATACATATATATATATATATATATAATGTGTGGTATATATTATCTAATAAATTTTTTTTCTAAACCATTTTGGATTTATTCAAAACCCAACAATGCCATCAATGAATGGTTTCCACATTGGATCCCGTTTATGCAGTTTGGCTTTTTGACGATGGTAAAAGATGCATGTTTGTTGTTTGAGTCAACAGGGATAGTCGGGGAATATGTCAATCTCTATGATTTGTTTGAAGTTTTCAACCCGCTTTCATGGATTAGTGGGTGCATACTTCTCAATGAAAGGAGTAGAAAAGACTGGTGGTAAGGTCACTATGTTACTTGAAGATACTAATGAAAACAGCTGAGAAGTGAGGAGTAGATTGGTGTAAAAATATTGTATTCACAATCCCTTAGCTTTTTCTTGCGAGACCAAGGATTAATCGAATTATTTCAACATCGTTAAATTATATAGACAAGATAGGATATATCAATAGAAATAAAATTAAAAGAGCAGAATAAGAGAAAATAAATCTACGATTGATAAATGTTTCATTTTATATATCAATCATCTCTTTCAGTAATTCTCATTCTAAACTTAGAATGCGATAAATCAAACAAAAATTTACAAATGATCAATGATGACGGGATTAAAATATCTAACTAATTGTAAGCATATAAGTAATCAAGTTAGCAAAGTAGATAGAGTTCAAATGTGATTACAATGAGTTGTTGATGTACTCAAATTCTATTTTAATATACAAAAACATACTTTTAAGTATATAGAATATACTTTAATAAATTGATCTATTAAAGATCAAGTCAAACTTATAAGGATTGAGACTAGCTTCTAGTTATATTAGTCTTACTTATATTTAGGCAAATCAAATTCTACTAACTAATAAAATCTAAATGATTGAATCTAAAGCTATTCTTAATCGATCTAAATTATGGGAATATCAGCGTCTAATGGGATAAAATTAATAAATCAACAAATTGGAATACTAGGACATAATGTTAATGACCATGATATCAAACATACTATGTTTGACTATCAAATTCTTGATCGATTTAGGTTATTTTCTTTGACTTCCTTTTTGAATTTGTAAAGTATTGAAGCCTTAGTTAATTAACTAAATGTTTAATAATATCTAGTTAGTTAATCGTTAAGTGTACCAAACCTTGACTAATTACAATGTTTAATTCCTTATGTCTTAATTGCAATGAGATATCGGTTTATCAAGGAGTTGGTTGAATTAATTATGTTCTTTCCATATTTTAACGCAATTTAACAAGTATTCTATAAATCACGAAACACATGCCTGAGGAATAAAAATGGAGAATATTTTATATTTAAATATTTAAATATAGAAATATCATGGATCTATGATCCAATATCTTAAATAGGATTTTTTTACAATCTCATATATATTTTTAACATAATCGATCTAGCTCTCTATCTCATATTTTATTTAATATCCATTAAATTTAGATCATTATATTAATTGTGTTTTTAACGGTTCAGATTTTATAATATTAAATTAACAAATAAAATGGATGGTTAGATGGATTCTGTTGTCCAAATAGTGGATGGACCGCTACCTCCTAAACAATGCTAATAGAAATTGGATATTGACTTAAAATTGCTTGGGCTTAAACGTCGATGGGCTCCTCTGAGATTATTAGGCCTTCACTTGAAAGATGTTGCTGCTTCTCCAAACATGCGCGTGATTTAATTCGATTGCGGCACGAAAGGCTGCTTCATATTTAGTTGTTCGGGCTGGAACGCGGCATGTAGTCATGGACCTTCACACTTGGGCTCCCTAATTGAACTTTGGATCTTGTACGAGCTTTTGTTTAATTTGCGTTTTCATGGAAGAGTTGAAGAATGTGATGGACTTCAATTTGAATTAAAGCGGTAAACGTGTGAGCTCAACTTGAATTGCCTGTGGGCTGACTGCTTCTTCGTTTGGGCTCTCTAATTGGACATTGGATCTTGTACGAGCTGAACATGAAGCATTGACGTGGTCATCAATAATAAAATCTTGGCTGCTTTTTCATCAAATCTCAATTCATGGCCATCGAGCATTCAACTTCGGTTCTCAATCTTTTTACATAGAAGCTTATCTCCGGTCCTTTTTCATATAATTTTTCTACTTGAGTTAGATTGTGTATATATTTTTCCAATCCTTTTGTTTTTCCTACTAAAAATATACATGTAAGCATAGTATAAAATCAAGATAAAAATATATAAATTTACATTTTATAAATTATCAAAAAATTTAAAATTTGATTATCCTCAAGCAAAACGCTTATCAATAAACACAATTAAGGATAATAATAACTATACCAATTGCACTGTTAATACAAAACCAATCATGAACCACACAACCCTTTTCATAACACATAAGATATGTTTGCATTCAAAATTTCTTCTTGCATAATTTACTCAATCGAACTCTCAATGCATTTAAAACACTAAAATAGTAAAGTTCTATGGTTAAATTATGTAAGATTATATTCTATCATATTATTCATATAAAGACTTATAAACTCAAAGTCCATTTTAACATCAATTATCCAAAAACAATTGCCCATATTTTGTACACATAATTAAAATGTACATATTCCTATTTCAGTTGGAGTTTTTTTTACCTTTTCCTAGAGTTCAATTTTCTTTGTTTTTTTTTTTCTCTTGATCCATTTAGCAAGCTTTCACTTGATGATCCAAGCTAATAGGCACTATCTCTTGAAGGGCACACTATGGGCTTAATTACTTAAGTCAACAAAACATACTACTAAACTCTTTTCTTATTCATTTTCCTTACTTTGTACACTTAACCAAAATGTATACTTTTCCTTTTACATCCCAACAAGCATTACAATTTGAAGTAATGCATATTACATCCATTCATTCCCTAAAATATTTCCTTTATTTATTCTTTTATTATTATTTTGTCAATTGGAGTTTTCTTTCGTTTCTTTTCTTCTTCTTTTTTTTCCAATTGAGTTCAATATTCTCAAATTTTTCTCTTGATCTAGTGAGATTTCAATCAATGATCCCAAGCTTGTCATCTAAATCAACAGGCATTATCCTTCGATGGGTATTTTGCAAACTTAATTACTCAAGTCAATAGAACACACTACTAAATTCTTTTATTATCATTTTCCTTTTTCCTTTTTCTTTCCTTTTTTCCCTTTTTCTCTTTCTCTTTTATTTAACCTCCAACTTTATTTACTTTTTGGGAAAAGTTTCAAGAGACTAATAATATTTGTTCATTAACTAAAAGTTTCTCTAGAAGAAACTTTACGTTCAATTTCACTTTAAAATTTTTCCATTCTTGGAACCATGTTAATTCCCTCACAACATTTAAGCATGGCACCAATATTTTTAAGCCAATTAGATTAAGAGTCTACAAATATAGAGAAATCATCCATGAATATTTCAGTGTATTTCTCAATAGATCTTATAAAAAAAAATAAACACTATGCATCTCTAGAAGGTGGTTGTAGCGTTACATACCCAAATTGCATGTGTCTAAATGCAAAAGTGCTAAGTGAAATACATCTCTTCTTGGTCTTTCGGTAGAACTGCAATTTGATTGTACCTTCATTAACCATCTAATAATCAATAACAATTATATCCAATAAGATGCTTAAGCGTTTGATCAATAGAGGCAGCAAAAATTGGTTCTTCTTAGTATAACAATGAGCAATTTGTGCTTCATGAAAATTTATCATCCTAAAACTAAGCATGTATCAACTCAGTTTTTTCATTAAAGACAATAGTCATTCCTTCCTTCTTTGTTACTACTTTCGTTAGGTTGATCCATAAGCTATCCAAAATGAGATACATGATGCCAAATCTAATAATTTCGTTTCTTTTTTGACAACCTTCATGTAAGGATTTAGTCTCTTATGATATTATGAGAAGGACTTAAAGTTGCACTATGTTAAAACTATAGACATGTTTAGAAATTGACCGATTCCCTAAAATTGGTTATTGTCAATTTGGTAGCCCTTTTTTAAGCCTTAAGAGTGCATAACAAATTCTTTAGCTCTTGTTCACTCAAATTTATACTTGCAATTATAGGAAATGTTTGTTGCATTGTAGTAATGCATATTTTAAAAGGGGCTATAAAAGTTTGAGTTCTAGAATAAGTAGACTCTAAATTGATGGTGATAAAGATTTTCCTTTAATAGGGTTCTCATGACCTATCTTAAATAAGTCGTATTTGTACAATAAAGCTTCCAACTAATATTTTACTAGAGATGCTTGATCAAGATCCTCATTCATGGAAATTAAGTTTGTGTCATCATTGAGTGACATGGAATGAAATGTAGACTAACATAATATGGCTTATGAAAGGGACTTCATTTGACAACCTTTTCACATCATTCAAGTGACATATGTTTTATGTAGAGGACTTGATTCTAAAGGGCATTACATATCATTAGGATGCTTAGCCTATTATATAAAGGAGTTCATTCAAACATTCTTTAAGCTAATCAATAAAGCATGTGCTTCCAAAAAATGCATATAATATTTGGATGACTTTCATTGCTTTTCATAAAATTATGCTTTAAGTATTCATTTAGCTATTCTAGTCTATGATTTGAGAATGTTGTCTCAAATCACAATTCAACCTCATTAGGTGAACGACTTTTAGCAATTCAATCACAATCGCATTTTTTTGTGTTAGCTATACAATTCCTAAATCTAAATCATTTAAACCATCAAATTCCTCACAAGTAATTAAGGTTATAATTCATGTAAAGTTATTGATTAGCTAAAAATAATATGGACAATGAATCAAAATAACTAAATCACCTCTAACCCATTATATAATCAATTCACAATCAACATAAATCCATCAAATTCAACATAATCTCACTAAATCCACTTAGCTCATTATTTCAAGAAGAAAGCACAAAATAAAAATGTGACATTATCCATTATAAAAATAAATAAGATAATGGGTAAACCTAGCTAGGGTTACCCATTATCCCAAAAATCTATGATGGAAAATATGTTTCAAAAATTAGGCTCTTCTCTTTTCATAGTTAAGGATCTTAAACATTGAGACTAGAATAACAATGAACTAATTTATCTGTGTTTTTTAAGATCGTCCATCTTATGTGAGATATTTGTTGCTTGTAGCATCATAACTTCTATGAGTTTACAACTATAAGTATTTCCTTCTCTTGACTAGATGGCTTTAGAGGTACTATCTTCTTTTCTACTTGGTTTGCCCCTTCAAAATTTCCTATCATCATAGCCTCTTCAATTTAGCTATATATAGCTATAGCTTTATGAAGTTGCTGTAGTTTATGGAAAAAATAATATGCATTAATCTTACAAATCTTATTCACTTCCTTATATGTAAATTTCTTATATCTTTAGAGAGGAAGTTTAGTGCTAGCAAGTTATAATTTCACACTTTACCTAAGTGTTATACATACGATTTTTTTTTTTCCAAATTTACACTTATGAGTTAAGCACTTGTAATGTCAAGTTAGTAGGGATAATAATTGGTAAAGCTCGTATGAAGTCGAGCCTGTATTCTTAATCCCTTATTTTTTTATTTCTACTACTATTTTCTTATTTATTACTATTCTTAAATATTGTTTTACATCAAGTTTCTTTAATTAACCCTAGCTCATTCATGTATTTCAACTTTTTTTAACTCCCATAAGGTGAGAGTTGCCATTAAGTTTGTGTTAGTAGTATTTTGTTTGACTACTGCGTAAGGGAATTCGAACAAGGAGCTTCTCATTCAAATCGTCTTGGGGTTGTTTAACTCTTCTTCTACTTCATAACATATGGATAGATACACAATCTTTATCAAAAGCTTTCTTCTAAATCTCACTAAATAAAAATTGACTAAATCCTAACAACTTCGATGATATTCAATCTTCTTCCTTAATATTCAAATATGTTGCATCAAGAGCCCTAAATTCAATTAGTTTTGGCCTTTTATTCTAAGTTCTTAAACTTTGTCAATTTTGTAATATTTACATACAAAAGGGAAAATGTCAAATTTGATACTTAATATTGGCTCTTTTTTTCAATTAACTACATGTATTAAAGTGCCAATTTCATTATCTAATTCAAGCTGTTAAGGTAATCATATCAAGTGACACAATTGACAACAAGTGGAAAAGAAGATTGTCAAGTCATAATCATGGCACTTTTTGTCACTCTCGTGCTTTCTTGCATTGACGGTTGCTACACAATCTTGGACTAATATCTGATTTTGTCTCACGCATCATTAAACAAAATAGATAATTTGGTAAATCACCATCATCATAATGAAGAATTCGATGAACTTTAATTATTTGAATTTCGATGAATTTCCATATATAGAATACTCAAACAATATGTAACCATGACAATATAAAAGATCAAATCTTGAACATTTTAATTACTGCTTATTAATGCAATCTCAAGATAAATTCAAAACATTACTATCCTTTTTATCATTATAATTTCATAAATCTTGATAGTTAAACTTCAATAACCTTAGTTTATCCAAATTTCAATAAACTAAAATAAGGAGTAAACAATATTTAAACTATTGTGATGCTAAAACATTGAATTTTGGGCAATTAGAAAACTACATAATAACTTAAAGCTTAAAAGAGAATTGGTTTTTATGTTAAAAAACTTTTAACCCTTAAAGCTTAAAAAATGCATTGGTTTTTATGTTTCCAAAAATAGCAAGCAACATTTGAGCCTTAAAACATAAAAAATAGCTTGAATGTTTATGTAACTTGAATGAGCAAATATTATTCAAGCCTTGAAGCTTAAAAGAATCTTTTATATTTGTAAAACCTATAGAAAACAACAGCATTTGAGCCTTAAAGCTTAAAAAAGCTTCAATTTTATGTAAAATTTGTCATTTGATAAATGAATGCAAATGATTTTGAGATTAAATTTAAGTTTTCAAGAAAAATTTAACATAGAATTTTGTTTACTATTAATACACTCCAAGTTGAGTTTACTTTATACTTCACCATAGGTATCTACAATAGATTAGGGGTGTGAACTTAGAATTTCATATTAGGGTTAGAAATTTCAGAAACAATGGTTTGGTTGTTATGATATGTCTAAGGAGACAACTATTATAATATCACAAACACATGAAACCTTAGTATATAATAAAAATTAAGGTTTGGATTGATTAGGGGTTAAGGGTGCTCAATCACAATAAATATGAATCATTCCGATAAAAAAAAAAAAAACAAGTATGATGATCTTGATATTATGCACATAGTAGTCATAGAGATAACTTACCATAATCGAAGATTGATAAGATTTAGATAAAGAATAAAACTTAATAAGCAAAGTGATGTTTCTAATTAATAATGATAAAAGTTTCATTACAAGGTACTTAACTTGTTTAATCAAGGATAATGGCAACAATGTCAAATAAAATGAAATAGAGTAAAATAAGATGCGAACTTGTGTGGCGCTAGTGTGTAGATGCTAAAGGAAATTACTTCTAGACGGCAAAAGAAATAAGTTATTGATCACTTTTTGGGCCCTTAGCATCTATATGGGTAGAAAGGGTGTCCAGATGGGATTATTCCTCAACAAATATCTTTAACCTTTTTAGGCATATTTTCGCCTTTAGCATTTGAATGCCATCTGGATAGCATCAAAACATTGACTGAAAAAATAAAAAAAGGTTATAATTTTATAGCTTTTAACTTGTTATATTCTTTATACAATTCAATACTACTTTATTACCTTGCATAAACTCACTACTCGACTCAATTCGTTACAATGAATTAAGATCATTGCTATCAAAATCATGCAACACATAAATAAAACTAAATATAATTCATTTTTAGCCAGTTGAAGGCTCAAGTCTTTAATAGAAAAACTATAAAGTTTTTTAGCTTGAGCTCGAAGATTATTAGTAGAATTGGATTCCTATTAGTTTCTCTCTCCCTCTTTCGTGCTTTAGGGATGTATAAGATTGTGAATATAGCGATTGTAAGCTGAAGGTTTCAATTGTTGTCAAATGTGATAATTGATATGTAACCTGTGCTTCTTAGTTGGCCTAAGTTAATTAAATTGATGGTATAAGAGGTACCCTCTACTTGGTTGAAGAATCTATATAGACAAATATAAGTGACAAAATTTAATATTTTTCTCTACAAAACCTCAATAAATCTAAACTGTAGAGGCTATCCTTTGGGAATCAATATGTGAAAACTTGCAATATTTTTCACATTATCACATGGGAAGGTTGCATAGTAAGAAATTAACTACTATCATTACCTTACCAACAATCATGATGCTTTAGTAGAGAAATATACAATTTTATTTTCAAATTCAAATAGAAGAAATTTCATTGAAGATTAAGCCAAAATAAAAAGGCAAATCTCTAAAACTTTATCAAATCAACATATTAAAAACTTCGAGGGGGAAAAAAAACAGCAAAAGGAAAAACCATGAGACAACATTATCTAAAAACATAATTTAAAACTTAAAATAAATATCCAAATACATAACATAAACTTATAATTAAGAATTTTATCAAGTTATGACATTTAATTTTGTAGTTGTAGGGATTTGTCAATACACACCATGTACATACTAGTCTAAGCACTCGAATGGGTAATATGCAACATTTAATGTATTTAAAGAGAAACCAAACAACCACTAGTTTACATTCATTCTATTATAATATATAATTTTGAAAGCTTTTTTGTTATGATACATTTTCGATTTAACCTTTTCAAATATATTACTATTTTACAAACTGGCATTAGTTGTTCTACTTTTATTTTTTCTTCAAAAAAGAGTACCCCTTTAAACAAGCATTATTTTTTGAAAAAATAGTATCTCTTTAAAAACAAATATTATCCTCTATATTTTGGTCTTACACCTTTTCACACAAGTGTAAGCAAGCATCACTTAAAAGGGGGTAGGGGGTAGGGCGTTCTTAAGAAATTTGTTTGTCTATTCTATTATAGTGTGTAATTTCGAAAGTTTTTTTTATTACATTATCTCTTTTGTATCATCTTTTTTTTTTCCTTTTTATAGTATCTCTTTGGTGTTATAATTTTTATCTATTAGGTGTTATAATTTAGATTTTTTTTCCCCAAAAGTTATCAAGGTTTTCTAATTTAATTAAAAGATGCAAAAGAAAATTTTATTCAATCACTATATAACAGCCTATATTGTTGCTTATTCTGTAATTTCACCATAGCTTCTCCAATTTTCCACTCTTTTCATTGTTTCCAAAAACCAACATAACGAATATGATAACAATAACGGTGAGAACGTTGACCTATTGTAATATAAGTATATTATGAATGTAAGAAGTTTTTTCTTAAGCAAGTTATAATGGAAACTCTTATTTTTAGAATTGTGCAATTGGGTTAAATGGGGTAACCAACCCAAACCATTTTAGCTCGCATATTAAATAGATCAAGCTCATTTAACTCACATTTTAGACAGGCCGAAAACACTCAACCTTAACTTGCTTTTTAAGTTGATTAAACGGGTTAGTTCGTGGGCAAAAAACATAAGCAGACTAAATGGGCTAACTCAAATTGGTCTACTTTAGCTCACAGGTTAAATGGGTCGAGTTCATTTTGCTCACTTTTTAAACAGACCAAAAATACTTAATATAGCCTGCTCTTTAAGAGAGTTAAATAGATGGGCTCATGAGCCAAAGATCATTTGTACATCTCTATTTGTTTTCTTTCTACATAAATATTATCCAAGGAAAAAGTAAGAGTAGAAGTTTTTCACTTTTTCTCATGACAATTTTGCAATGTATTATGGGTTTATTTCTAATATCCAATTTTGAAATTAGGATTCTTTTCAATATGTTCTATCATATCTTAATTTATGGAAACTTCAAATTTTTTTAACTTTTATGCTTCCATATTGTATTTTCTTTTAAGTTTTAATCTGCAACCTACTAGTCATAAAATTTAAACCTTTTAGACATAGTATGTCTTTTTATTTATTGGTTCGCATATTTAGCCACACCTAAAAAATGCTAATTGATTTTTTTTTAAAAAAAAAAATTTTTGGATCCACAATCAATTGATCTAAAATGAACCACTTAATCAAATAGTAATGAGATAACAGCATAAAGGGTAGAAATTTGAAGTTATTAGATCTGGTTTTATTTATTGGTTAATATTTTCTACATTGGTTTTGTTTTTCCCACAATAGTTAGATGTGTTAGACAATTTGTTATACATTTTAATTACATTTGTCTCTATAGATTGAATTGCATATAAATAGAGAATCGAAGAGCAACATGAGTACATATAATAACAAGTTAAGATTGCAAGGTTAGAAGGAGTTGATTGATGCAACTCTGGAAACATTATTCAATTGTAGTAGATTACATTGTTTGTTAAAATAGAGCCGTGGTACTAAATAAATAGCTAACATTAAAAATGGTTTTCTAGCCATAAAATCCTTTGGTGAGGTTGTGACTTGACATCCTCACTAATGTGCATAGGCTTGAGCATACTAAAACTAAAGCACATAAAGCAACTTATGTTTGTGTTTGAAGACATTCTAAATTAATTATAGCTATAATACAGGAGTAATTCGATGTTTTTTATGATAATTTTTTTAAATACTTTACTAATTAGTTTCAAATGCTTTATTTAATAGTAAGATAGTAAGATATATTTTTAAAAAATAATGCAATACTCATCTTTTCATATCATAACATTAATTCAAATTAAGACATTATTTGCATGAAAAGCTTACACAATTGATTTGTCTTTTGGATTAATCCTTACTTAGCTGGTCATATATTATTACTAAAAACACCTTCATTAGTATCCTAAACAAAGAAACCTGGAGGGTAAGGTCATAAAGTGGTTCTTATTTTAGAAAAGTTCTTTCATAAAGACCTCTATCTAAAGCTGTTCTTTTATCTTCTCAATTGTTTTTAACCTCATTTTAGACCTATTAGAATTATAAAACAACAAATAAAGTACACATAGAAGAAGCTCATAAAAATTTTTGGCTGAAAAAATAAAAGAAACTCATAAACTATCCCTTCAATAAGATGCCCTTAATTAGTATACATTATGTCATTTAACTGATTACTCTTTTTCTCTTATTTTTAAAGGTTTAAATCTTTTTCTCATATGATGGTAAACTCAAAGTCATTGTGTCCTCTAGATGTGCAAAAAACATATTAACATCTACACTAAGATGGAGGGGTATGAAGTGCAAACACAACATATGTTATAGATGCATTAACTAGCAATAAAAAGGTAGTAGTAAGTATGATTATTCATTAATTAACAAAATCATAGAAATGATACTTTTGTAGATAAAATCATATTTATATTTATTATTTTTAAAAAAATTTCTTAGTAAATTGTGCAATTATTCTAGAAACTTTCAATTTACATGAACCTCACTTTTTTCAAAAGTCATCACTTAGCATCCTTAAAACAAGCGTAGCTTAATTTCCTTTATTGTTTAGACTGCCACATATAAAGTGAGTTGATTTAAATGATGACTTGGCCATTTAATTACATCGATTATTAATTAAACTAACTAAAGTTTAAAGAATAACTAAAAAAGAAAAAAAAGGAACAAAATCAAGAAATAAAAAAAGGCAAAAAATTATATATGTATGTATGTTTGTATGAATAAGATAAAAGGTTGAAATTGAAAACAAAAATGAAAAATCATAAAAGAGAAAGTATTGCTACTTGTCATGTTCATATTGATGGGTTGCAACCCACTTTTGAAAGTGGGTCTTATGACCCACACATATAATTTTTATATGCAAATTCTTTAGTTGTCTTTGTCTCTTTAGAGAAATTACTATTAATAGGTCATTTTGGATATGAGCCTCTAAGCCTAACTAACTTCTTTAGCTCATAGGCTAAGCCCAACATGCTTAGGCCCATCTACCTCAGCCCCTATTGAAGCTCTTTAAGATCATCTAATGCTATCATGAGACCATTAGCTCTAAGTCAACCTCACAAGTGCTTGAACTAAACTTATATGAACTTAGCCGACCTCACCAACAAGTGATAGATCATCTTCCAGCTTATTTCTATGCTTATGACCCAAGATTGGTAAGCCCATAGTATGTAGGGCCAACTTAGCAAACCAAATTGGGAAAATACATAACCAACGCTTACTCAGTTTAAGATCTTTCCCATATCATTCTAATATATCTCACCAATATGAAAACCTATATCTTTAAGATACGGTATATCATCTCGAAAAAGATTACAAGCTTTGCCTATAAATATCAAGTAAAGGTATAGGCAAAGCAATCTGAGATCTTTCACTCCCTAGTCCTTCTCTCATCCTTTAATCATTCAAATCTTTAGTTGACTTAAGCATTAAAGTGGTTGTGTTGGAATTAGTTTTGACAGTCTACATAGCTTACCTTTGCCTTTTTGTAGCTTATCATCAAGCTTTAAACCTACAGCTAAATTCACTTATCAATATTAGTAATATACTATTGATATATAGTTCAACATAATTTCAAGGTATTATACGATTAATCAATGTTTAGGTTTGCTATATTTAATTAGATTTTATTTTATTAAACTTTTGTTGGGTTTTAATTTTATGCATAAGTGTTAGGATTATATCATTTTTATTTGCAAAATATTAATTCTATAATCACTACTTTCCTTATATATTTATAACTATCTTATAAAATTAGTTACAACTTTTTAACTAATGAATGAGTCTAACTCAGAGACAAAACACATTTAGTAAACAAGTCATGTTACGATTTAGGTTTTCATACATTATTAATAAACTGGTCAAATTAGGAGGTTAAGACTTTTAAAACACAAACCTATTGAGACACAAACATGAGAGACAATGAGTTAATACGAATTGCCAACTTTTGGCTGAACTAGTTGCAAAGTTAAGAGAGAAAAATTGACAAAATAATCTAGTGATGCATATTTTATTCCCCAAATTCAAATGGTTGACATTTACTACATCAAAATAAGTTGTCAACCATAGCTTCCAACAATACCATCACCAGAATGTTAGATTAGTGTGAAGATGAGAAAAATAGAGAAAACTTGAGAGGAAACATGGTTTTGGTTTAGGGGGAGGGTATAGGGAGGGCACACATATTTTACATTTTGCGAAAATTAAACTGCCATTTAAGCACTTATGAGGCAATTTGATTCTCAAACATAATATATGTAGGATTTAATTGCTGCATAAATACATGGAAATTGAATTCTTGCAAAAGTGAAATTGATCCCCATCAACGAAGTTATCACTATATTAAATAGAGAAGAATAATAGAGTAGCAACGTTGTTCAAAGATGATAATTAAATGAAGAATGATTAGGGCATGGAGGCGGGAAAGCAATAATTTACATAAGTTACATCTCTAACTTCACATTGAACAACAACAGTGATGCAACTAAACAATAGCATCTTAGTTTACATCAATTAACAAGAACAATTTACCATGATTAAACAACAGCTTGAATATTACTAAAAGTAACTATAAATATCATCGATGGGATTAAACAAGGCTGACAATAGTGGCCAACGATCAACAATGATCGAGGTTCATTGACTACTATCTACCATAATCATCAACAAACAATTGAACTTCTAAGGAAATTGTAAATAATAGAGAAACAACTTGCAATAGTCATGATTTAGTGGTTTTAATATATGATAACAATTGCAAAATCAAGATCTTTAATGAAGAGGAAGAGAGAGATCTTAACATCTTTTATGATGGTTTTTATGTTCTACAATTAGTCTAAGCAGGGGATTTAGGCCTTTGGTGGACACAAGATGTGATTGTTGATGTATTAGATTGCTCAAAGAGCTTCATCATTTCAAGAATAAAACATATGAATGGGATTATGGTAGGAGTTATGGTCTAGATCTATTCACCCACATAATATTATGGGATATGGAACTATTGAATACATTAATTCAATTCTCTTAATATACGAATGAACCTTAGATGTGTATAAGGGATTTCAATGAAATAACTATGGAGCATAAAAAAACATAAGAGTTGCCCCATAAGCAAGAGATAGATGGATGGCAATAAAAACATGATTCGTAGAACTAATTTAATTGATATAGGCTTCTAAGGTCAAAATTTATATAGATCAACAAGCGATTTGATGGAATTCTTTGTTAAGAAAAGGATTGCTAAGGCTCTAGTATGTAATGAATGGTTGACTAAATTCTCCAATATGAAAGTGTTTCACAAACTAGCAATGGGTTAAGATTATGCTACTATATTTGTTCCTCTTCTTGGTGATAAGTTTAAGATTGAGAATATTTGGAGAAGGGTGAAGGATTGTAAAGGTGTAAAGGCAAGGACTTGGAAAGAGACAAGTGAAGCTAATTTGAATGTTTGTAGCAATTTGAATAGATTAAGGGTTCAATCCTCAATAACAAAACCTAAACCGAGAAGATTCTAACATGACTCTATTATTAGGTGAAATTAAAGAATTATGGAGTAGAGAAGAGAGATATTTGCATCATAGAGCTTGAGTAAATTAGCTCAATTATGGGCATAGAAATAGAATTTTTTCATAAAACGACTCTATCAAGAAGATGGGGCAACATAATCACAAAAATTCAGAACTTGAGGGTAAGTAGAGAGAAGGGGAAGTTGATAGCACTTTTATTGATTTTTTTTAGCAGTTGTTGTAAGCCTCAAAGTTAAGCCAATTGGCCATAGGATTGAACTGAGAACATAAGGTTTTGGACGATCAGTTAAGGAATCCGATCAAACCCCAAATTATAAACTATTGAGAGAAATATTAGTAAAAATGATCCCGTAAACTTGAATTTAAGAAAATAAGAAATAAAATAGGAGACTATAAAATTTTCAAATTTTAAGCATAATAATTATTAATTACTGAAAAGGTAAAAAGTGTAATCTAATAACTAATAACTAATAAATTACTAGAAATAAATTATATGTATACTAAAAATAATAGAATGACCTAAATAATATTTAAGAATATTTATTTGTACTATATATGAATTTATATGTAAGTATAAATACGCGTAATTACTTAAAATACGCAAAATATGCTAAAATAATACTAAATGGTTAAAGAAAATTCATAATTAATTAAGGAAAAATCAAGAAAAATCAGGAAAAATCATGCATCATCCAAAATTGGGTCGTGGCAGCTGGGAAAAATAAGAAAAAATTCGGCCAATTAAAATAAGACAACATAAAAGCCAAAAATCAAGGGATAAGGCAATTGTCTTGTCCCATTTAATGCACAATAAATCCCCTAAAGCCCTATAAATAGCAGGAAAAATCAAAGAGCTCATTTGGGCAGTTTGAAAAGTGAGAAAAATAGAGAGAGACAAAAATTGAGAGAAAAATTCGAGTTAGAAAAAAAATAAGAAAAACTGTGTAGTTATGGCTTTTAAAGGGAACCCCCACCAGACGAGTAGCTAGAAGTGGACGGCCACCACCACCACATGGTGGTGGCAGCGCCTAGGCCGGCCGACAAGGCCACGGCGGCCCGCGCTGGCCGGAGCCACCCAAACCGGTGAGTCCAATTTCCAGCCCGATTCTTGTGTAATTTTGTAAAAATAGTAAATATTATTAGAAAATTATGAATTTTGTTATTCTGGGATATTTTTGTATGTAGTTTGTAGGAAAAAATATTATTTTGATGAAAACATGCCCCGTAATATATGGTCCTTAAGAAATCATGCAAAACCGAACATGTTTCGGTTTAGAAATAAATGACCTTAGGAGTGTAGTTTCAAGCCCAAAATTTTTGTGTAGATTACTCAGATGATATAGAATAGTGCTATGTAGCCCGTTTTCAAAAATTAATTTTCGAAAATTTTAGATAATTTTTAGGCTTTAAAATGAGGCATAAAATGGGTAATTTAAGGTTAATTAAGTAATTAAATTATTAATTACTGACTTAGTGAATAAGTAGATGTTTTAGGATGTGGAAATCTGATGGAGTATGATACTTGTAGCATTTAGGGTGTTAGATGTAGTTATTAGGTTAATTATGTAGTAAATGAGTAATAGGAAAAATAGTTAATTTTGTAAATTAGGGAAATTTGGAGTAAAATCTGATTTAGGATGGAT
Organism: Lumnitzera littorea; assembly: GCA_024138015.1. Lineage (NCBI taxonomy): Eukaryota > Viridiplantae > Streptophyta > Magnoliopsida > Myrtales > Combretaceae > Lumnitzera > Lumnitzera littorea. Next base: position 44,522,467 of record JAMXBB010000006.1, on the reverse strand, counting down.
TTAGACATTTTGAAATAATAATTGATGTTTAGGGATGGTAATTAAAGTGATAGAAATATTAGAAGTGCATTATGTATATAATAGGCAATAATGCATAATATGTAATTTTTAGAAATATACTAAATAGAAAATATTAGAATAAAAATTGATATTATGAGAATAATAAAAATGTACAATAAATCTGATAGGAAACTTGAATTTATGGAATTATATGAAAAATGTAAAATTTTCTCACATTAGGAGTAAATTCGGTACACAAATAAGAATTTAAGTGTACCGGATGGAATAAAATACTAATTAGAAGTAACGATGGTATTTAGGAGATTGGGAAGTAATGTGATTAATTTCACATTATGGGTTGAAACGGATTTCTAGGGTTGGAATCTAAAACATTACTTAGAAATCGAACTAAAAACCTAATTTAGAAATCAATACGAAAACCAAACCTGAATCTAACTCCAAACCTAGAATAATTGAAAAAGACTTAATACCTAGATAATTAGGCATATTAAACCTTAAACAAAACCTAACAATAAGCGTTATAGGATAAAATAAACTTATAATATTTATATGAAAAGCTGAAACCACGTTCGTGTTATAGGGATGATCGGCGATGGCTTGAGTAAGTCGGACCTCGACTGAGTAAGCGAGGAGTCAAGGTAAGTTGGGATTAATACGATGCTGTATTTTAGAGGCTTAAGATTATGCTTGGTTGTACTTGTTAGATAGTTGAATGTGTGCATGTGCTTGATTATGGGTGATGCTATAATTCTGTTTGTTGTTTTGGCATATATTGTATGATTTGTATGAAAGGATTGATCACCCTAAATTAGACTTAATCAAATATCCAACCAGTAATCATAATCGGACATGCATGGCAACCCGTTAGGGGAACTTAGGACTCTCCGGCCAAATACCGATCCCTTCGGAAGGGATAGCGCAGGATTGCAAAATGATCCCTTCTTCATCCTCAGTCGAACTAAGTGATAGGAGAGGAGGTCGCGGCGAGGGTGAAGGCAGTGGTTCGAAGGTAATCGCGGGAGGAGCAAGGTCTCCATTACACAAGCCTGGGTTTGGTTGTGAGCTGTTGCATTAACGGCAACTCCTCAACCCAGATTAGAGCGGGCGCAATTTCTTTAATCTCACGACGGGCCGGACAACGTCGTGCGGTGGCATTTGCTTGCACATGCATTGAATCTAATAAGTGATTGAAAACCTTGTTGTGTTTCTAGTATAGTTTTAAGTCCTCCGTCCCTACTTACTGAGCTGTGGTTGCTCACATCCCTATAGACGTCGTGCAGGTGTTGGCTAAGAAGTGGCAAACAACTACTCTGAAGCTAGCAACTGCTGGATCTTGGGGAGTGAGGAAAAATATTGAAGAATAAACACATACTTTTAAGGTCTAAGTTTTTATTTTAGAAATATTTTTTTTCATTTCCGAATGATGTAATAATTTAGAAAAATACTATAGAGAAATATTGTAAACTTTAACTGCAATAACTGAATTATAACATATATATATATATAATTCCTCACTTTTATAGGTAAATGATTTATTTAAATTACAAACTGCCTACTTCAAAACGGGTTAGTTGTGGACGCCTTGTGTAGATCAGGTCTATGATAGCGGTTATAAGGCCAACTTTTATCTTAGGATGGTTTACACGGCGGGGCTGTTACGATTCTGCCGCTTCGGGGCGTGACAGTTGTCTATTAAAGGCCCTAATAGGGATTTCTCCAATATATTTCATTGAAGTAAACTGACTTTCTCTGGGGAAGATAATGAAATTTTATGTGTGGAGGTTTCTAAGGATAAAATTAGAGATATAACATTTCTAATTAAAGCTCTTAAAGCACTTGAGCCAAATGGTTTTCCTAGAGTCTTTTATTATCACTCTTGGGATGTCATTGGAAGTTCAATTGTTAAGGCAATCCAAAGTTTCTTTACTTCAAGTATGTTCCTTAAATTACTTAATTCTACTAATTTGATCTTAATTCTACTTCAAGATTAATAACGTGTACTAAACTTATTCTTAAAACATGGCATATTAGAAATATTAACCAATTCAAAGAAGAGATATACATGCAAAAACCAACCAAACACTTGGTAATCCGATCCTTTAAATAGGTTATCTATTCAATCAACTTTACATACTTCTAACCTTGAACTTAATTACGTACCGATGAATTTGATAAGGCATATAATGCACAAACACTCAGGTAATCAACCAATATATCACATAAACAATAAATAAACTGTGAGTAAATCAAAGAGTGTAGGGATAAAAAATCAAACAAGCGCATATAGTGGTTCCACCTATAGTGTCGGTCCACTCTTTCAACTTGTGACCAAGGATATAATTATCTATGCCGTATTTTCCACTATTTGAAGAAAACTTTACATAAAGGTCAACAATTCTGATGATCTTGCCTTGCTTCTAAGTTACAAGTCTGCAGAATTCCCTCTTAAGTTTTCTTAAATAATTACACACTAATTTTTAAAAAGATTAGTAACTCCTTTGAGGATTATAATGGATTACTTTACACTCTCACACACTTGCTTATCAATATAAAATTAGAAGCTTGCTTTTCTCTCAGATCAAATAAATGTGTTTAAGTTAAGTTAAATAATACTGTAGCATGAAAACTTTTGTAGCTCTTAAATGTTTCTTTTTCTTTTTTGCATTACTTTTTTTATTCTCTTATTGCTCGTTTCATTAATCACTTCATCCTTAAATAGTTATGCCTCTAATGTTCGAGTGTTTTTAATAAGGTAATAGCTGATATAGCCATTACTTCTTTAAATTTTTGTGGTCTTCTTTTTTTACTGTTATAGTTTATGCTCATCTATCATACAATACTTTCTTTATAATTGCTTCATATACTTAAAAACTTTCATTTTTCCATTGTATCACATGATTCCGTAAATTCTATAAGTATTGCTTTTGTATCTCTTGGTAGGCTTGGCTTAACTTGACTTGACTTGACTTGATATATTATCTAAATATATCTCTATGGCATTGGGTCTCAACCTGTAAATTCGTTTTTTCTTTTCTTTCTTATAACATGCTTCTTATCATGTTTTGCTTCTAGTTTCATCTTTTACTCTATATGGTTTTGTTTAGTTTTGTGCTTCTAATCAGTCTTATTTTCTAATCAATATTTTTCTTTTTTTTTTCCTTCATCTTGAAAATAATGTAGTCATGTCTTATACTTTTGATTTGTATTAATGAAGATTATATATTGCTCTTTTCTCTTCGTCTTCAGTTTGATTAGTTTCTAATGATAATTGATGTTGATTCAATGTTCACTACTGATACTTTTAATTTCTTAAATCACTGATGATTTTGTCAACTTTCCATCCTTTTGTTCTTGTTCTTCTCAAACCTTTGAGAATATAATTCTTTGTACTATATATTAGATAACTTGATTAGTAATAACAAAAATACCTTTCATTAACATTAACATATATTTTGTTCTCATCAAAATAACTTTAATGAGAGTTTATCCTCAAATATACTTTTCATTTGGGTTCTTACTCTAACATGATATCTTGTATAAAATCATTTCTAAGATTTTAGTCAAGAAGCTTAAGCCTCTTTCAAAAGAGATAATTTCTAAAAACTTAAGTACTTTTGTTATGCCCCGAAGCGGTAGAGTCATAACAGTCCCGCCGTGTAAACCATCCTAAGATAGAAGTTGGCCTTACAACCGCAATCTTAAACCTGATCTACACAAGGTGTCCACGACTAACCCACTTTGAAGTAAACAGTTTGTAATTTAAATAAATCATTTACCTAAGAAAGTGAGGAAATATATATATACACTATAATTCAGTTATTGCAATTAAAGTTTACAATATTTCTTTGTAATATATTTCCTAGTTATTACATTATTCAGAAATGACAAATAATTCTAAAATAAAAACTTAGACCTTAAAAATATGTGTTTATTCTTCAATGTTTTTCCTCACTCCCTAGGATCCAGCAGTTGCTAGCTTCAGAGTAGTTGTTTGCCACTTCTTAGCCAACACCTACACGACATCTATAGGGATATGAGCAACCACAGCTCAGTAAGTTAGGATAGAGAACTTAAAACTATGTCATAAACACAACAAAAGTTTTCAATCAACTTATTAGGTGCAATGCATGTTCAAGTAAATACCATCGCACGACGTTGTCTGGCCCGTCGTGAGATTAGAGAAATTGTGCCCGCTTTAATCCGGGTTGAGGAGTTGCCGTTAATGCAACAGCTTATGATCAAACCCAGGCTTGTGTAATAGAGACCTTGCTCCTCCCGCAACTACCTTCGAACCATTCACTTCACCCTCGCCGCAACCTCCTTACCTGTCACTTAGTTCGACTGAAGATGAAGAAGGAACCCTTTGTAATACTATGCTATCCCTTTCAAAGGGGTCAGTATTTGGTTGGAGAATCCTAGATTTCCCCTAATGGGTTGCTATGCATGTCCAATTATAATTATTGGTCGTATATTTGATTAAGTCCAGTTTAGGGTGATCATTCATTTCATATAAATCATGCAATACAAGCCAGATTAATAAACAGAATCATAGCATCACCCATAATCAAGCACATACACACATCCAACTATCTAACAAGTACAACTAAGCATAATCTTAAACCTCCAAAATATAGCATCGTATTAATCTCAACTTACCTCGACTCCTCGCTCACTCACCTAAGGTCCGACTTGCTCAGGCTATCGTCGATCATCCCTATAACACAAACGTGGTTTCAGTTTTTCATATAACTATTATAGGTTCATTTTATCCTATAACGCTTATTGTTATGTTTGGTTTAGGGTTTAATATACCTAATTATCTAGGT